>JACTAT010000939.1:0-12522 GCA_014526335.1 Chrysaora quinquecirrha | reverse complement strand
ATCCAGGGTTGCTACTTCCAGTAAAAGGGCCCGTACCTACAGTAGCTTATTTATCATATACGTTGACTGCTGCTGGCTCTTCCCTCAAAAAATCCATAAGGATGCATTATCGTCATCGTGAGAAGTTCATTCGCAACAGCCCATCCCAAACCGAGATATCGTAGCCAGCTGACTCGACCTTCTAAGTTAGCATAATCATTACTTTCGATGTAACACGACTTTTTGCAATACAGTACCAGAATACATTGGGGCTTTTATCAACTGTAGGGTCGCTAGCACCATTGGAGGGGCACAAATGAAAATCGGACACGTTTGTGTAGCAGTGTGCGCCGGCCAGCCCGATTACGCGAGCTGGCTTGGTCAAGCGAGATCTGACAGAACAATAAATTCTTTTGTTTGTGAATCTTGCGTTTACATGAACAATCACCCAGCCCGGTGAGGCGAGATCCGTGATCAAACGACGTGGATCTCACCTGGCCGAGATTGTTCACTTTGCGTTTATATGGACAGCAGGCCAGCCCGGTCAGGCGAGGTGAAATTCTGACAGGAAAGAATGGAAAAGTGTTAATAAGCAAGGCTAGCTCGGCTAACCGGGCTGGAAAATTTATCCATTTAAACGCTCTGAAAAAGGATCTTGCCTAACCGAGCTAGCTCGGCTAACCGGGCTGGCCTGCCTCCATGTAAACAGGCCCTGAGTTGCCTGAATGCCTCCTTTGAGCTCTCATTCATTACCGGACATTGTTTCGGGGGATATTCCTGTGGATCACACTATCTTTTCTCCTAATTGCAGCGAAAACAGAAAAAATTAATTTCTTACCCAAAAAGAACAACAGTAATGATTGTAAGCAGCAAGCAAGTGATGGATAAGCCACAGCCAACGAAGGTTATCATGCTTAGAAACCTTTTATGAAAATCTGAAGTTTCGCTGTCATCGTATTTGAAAATCAAAGCAAAATTTGTCAGATGATTACACTGGCAGATTGTTTGTTGACTTGAAGTATAATTCACTGAGCATCCATTCTGCGACCATCCTGTGTACACAGGAAACATATTGGTTAATAACGATAGTTACATGTTGGAAAGGCGAAATTATAAAGAGGGTAAGGTTTAAGTCAGGCCTACACTTGAGCAAGCAGAATCTTAAGGAAACATTCCATTATTGAATGGGGTTGAATAAGTATCATGATATCATAGATAGGGCTGCATAGTTTTCGATTAGTACAGAACTTCGAAATTGCGAGAAAGAGCAGAAAGGCGAGTTGCTGCTTGGAATTGCAGGTGGGTTGCTCTCTTTGTCGATAACTGTGTTGACAAATATTTGTTTTATATTATAAACCAATGGATTTCTGATATAGCAGTAATATTTTACCCCAAATCTCAACCTAGCGTTAGGACCTGACCAAACGATAACACACTGTTAGTCAGACATTTTAGTTTTCTTACAAGCAATTTTTGACCATTTGGCCGCGTCACAAAACATTGCTTGACAAGCAACCACAAGCTGCATTTGCTGCAGTAGGTCATGTCCAAGCGATCAAACGGTGTTGGTCAAACATTTGAGATTTGCTTTGCAAACAATGTGTAATGTATGTTAATGTATGATACTAATGTATGCATTATGTTATTCTTATATATTATGACTCATAGTCATGCTTGAAAGTTAGTCTTGATTTTGGCAAGCACATGGTTGTTGTTTCTTGGGCTCGCTCTGCTGAACCCAAGCTTTACACTGGTGACAGAGGTGCCATTATATGCACTAACATAATTCATACATTAGTATCATACATTAGCATACATTACAAATGTTTGATCGTTTGGCCACGACGGAAAACATTGGTTGACAAACAGAACTTGTTTGGCAATGTTTTTGAAAAGGTCAAAAGCATTTTCTGCTTGCAGTGAGCAAAGAATGTTCGATGAGTAACGCTTTGTGATGTGGACAAACGATCAAACACTTTGTTGGGAAGGCAAATAACAAATGATTGACCAATAATGTTCGATCGTTTGGCCACGTCGGAAAACATTGCTTGACAAACAGAATTGTTTGGCAATGTTTTTGAAAAGGTCAAAAGCATTTTCTGCTTGCAGTGAGCAAATAATGTTCGATGAGCAATGCTTTATGATGTGAACAAACGATCAAACACTTTGTTGGGCAGGCAAATAGCAGATGGTTGACCAATAATGTTTGATCGTTTGGCCAGGGCCTTATCTTATCTTACTTATGAAAACCAGACCCACCTTTGTTAAAGTCCCAAAACGAACAGAGATGTCTGTTGTGGCTTGGTGAAGAACTAGGCCATTGCAGCTTTATAGTATCACTGGCATTAGTAACCGGTGTATTCATGATAGAAAGGCTCATAACCTTAGATATCTTTGAGCTATTAGTATCTTGATCATCATGTTGCACCGTGCTAAAGAGTTTGTCATTAGCGTAAATATAACCATAGATCTTCACTGTGCTTCGATTTGAAGAAACAACTGCTTGCTCCAGCACTGAGATGGGTATGAAGGCAGTTTCAGGCGTTCTTTCCTGCTGTATTTCAAGATTAGCTGCCCTTGAAAATAATGCTTCCCTTGCCTCAAATTTTGAATCATTTGAAGTAGAATTCAGGCTGAATTTCGCTCCTAGTTTAACTGTTGTATTTACATTTGCAGCCACGAAAATCAGGTTAACATTAGGAACGCTGACGCCTTGGTCAATGCTTCGTATTTCATATTGTTTTCCTAGTTCATCTAATGCTGACAGCAACCTGAACAAATAGAAGATAAATCTCAAAATGTTAGAGTATTAAATGTACTGGACTGTGTATCTCAGGAACATGGTGGCTAAGCAGGGTTTAAACACAGTATTCTAGTCACACGATTTCTTTTATAAGCAACTCGTTTATAACGTGAACAGGATTTGAAAAAGTTATTAAGCAACTTTAGCTCTGTACGAATATAATCCTAAGCAACACAAAAATTTTATTTGTCACGAAAAAAGAAAGCAATTGCTCTATAAAACAATTAATACACATTGTACTTCAGTTGATTTTGTCTTTTGTTAGATAGACAGCAGGAGGCCCAATCGCACAAATATCATCAGTGATATAACCTTACTTGTGTTGTTTTCTGCCTAAAACGTCCTATTTTCGATATAGATATTTGGTTGTTGCTGTTGTTCAGAAAACGCCACATTGTGATAGCTTTATACGCATTTAATACTTAGCGACGACGTGCGACTTGGATCATCAGGGACAAACTGGGATGCATTGTTATTAGATTGGAAGAATCTCCGACTTACGATTTTTAGAACATATGAGAACTTAGCTTTAGTCAGGGACGCTGGAGCGATGGTAGGGCAAGGGGGGCGACCAGGAACGTAAGGACAATTGAGATAAAAAATTAGGGGGTTTGTTGGTACTCCCCCAGGAAATTTTTTGTGTCCACCCCCTTTAGATTGGCTTTAAAATGCAACAAAAGTTTTTCAGCGAGTATAAATCATGTTTTTATACGACAAGTTTTGGCTACATCTCCGTATGTACTCATTTCGAATGGCATAATAATGGTGATACATCGTATTTAACGTTGTCAAAGTCAATTAATGTTTTGCATTGAAAGAGCACTTTTGCCCTCTCCCCCTCGCGCCCCCCCCCCTCTCCGGCGTCCGCGGCTTTAGTAATTGGCATTGAACACTAACGGCACCACCACGGTAACTTGCTCGACTAATTAACGATTCCTTTCACTTGGCCTTACCTGGTTGAGGTATTATACTTTTCTTGCGCTTTGATTATCGTCGTTGCCTTTACGCTTAACAGAAAGCTTGCAGACTTTAAAAGAATCTTAAGCACCTGACAAATGAAAAAGCTTGCTTCAATATCAAATTAAGCAACAAATATATCTGTAGAGTGTAGTCGAAGCATGAAATATACAGTGATGTTGGTTGTATTTTCATAAGGATTAAAAATTCATCTGACATTTTTTAGAATGTTCGCTTCGATTGGCCAACCGGCCACCCGTGCCAACAAATTGTGTTTGCTCCAAGCATTCGTATTAAGTAAGGCGCTCGCTTTCAGCGCGGACAAAACAAAGCAAAAAAGCATTCTCATTCTTAAAGAAACAAGCTGCAACAAACAGGGATTCACTGACAAAGATGAAGGAACAACTCAGAAAAAGGGAAATTACCGCAAACAAGAGAGAACACGTTGAAACTAAATGGGGATCAATGAAGATTGCAGGGGAAAGCAGGAACAAAGTCTGAAACAGCTAGAATCACAGGGAACAAATGTGGAGATTGTTCCACACTGTTTGTTGCAAGCTGCAAGCTAATAGGCTGATCTCAGGCTGATCTGAGCTAACCTCATTCTTCAAACATGGCTAATGGGTACCTTTAATTACCAAATAAGGCTGTTTATTCTAAAGAAGGCTTATAAAAGAAATAGGTCGTTGAATCAAAGATGTGGTGTGTCTGCTTTTTAGAGCTAAAAAAAATCAATAACAGAATAACTACCTCGTTGTTCGCTTTGCTTGACTGTAGAATGTTTTCCATTACAGTCACTTCTGTGGAGAGTTGGGTTGAATTCGTAGAATTGCTGTTTTTCTTTGTCAAATTCATAAAACTTTGAGAAATAACCAGAATGGATTCGTTTGTAATTTCTGCCTGTATTGAAAATGAGAATTTAAATAAGAACATAATTCCTTAAAAATATATATATGGTTACCATATACACATTTTTTTTTTAATAAGCAACTGGTCAATAAGCAACTAGGGCTGAAATTTTGTTAAAATTTTTGGTGAAATAGCTTTCTTGATACAGTATGTCCTTGGAAACTTTTCAATTACATTGAAAAGCCAGAAAAGAGCCAAAGAGGTTTCAGGGGGTACCAGTCATTCTGTGAGGGCTGGAATACTGGATATGTTAAGCAACTCTTGAGGGCTTTTTATTATCCTGTTGCTTATTGAACAAAAGTGTATATATACAACCATATATATATATATATAAAGTATATTGTTGTGTGCCTTGCATCCGAAATACAAAACTTTTTCTTGCCGAATTTCGGGACGTTTTGCGGTTTTTGGACCCACCTACGGCCTCTCTTATATGAGAGAAGGCAGACATAATTCAATACAACCGGGCAAGAGGGTGATACCACTCGCAACGCATTGTTGTTGAATATTAATCTGAAATTGACTAGAAATTATTTACCCGGTAGAGATTACTTGTTGAGGTTATGTCAGCAAGCTTAAGGCATGCGCCATCACTAACAGCACCCCATGATGCTCCACCGGAGAAGCTAAGGTCACATCTTCTATGAGCGTATTTTATGTCATTTTTCACGTGATAGGGACACTTGGCTGACACTGTTTCACTGAAAACACTGAAGCCATAGCCAGTAGGCGTAAAATCCCATATCATAATGCCATGTTTCTCTTTTTGTCCAGTTGCTTCCTTTTTACAGCAATCTATGAAATTAGAATAAAAGACATCATCATCGACATCATCTGGGTCTGTTGCTATGCAGTGATTTGTTTGTTGCTGTTAGACAACTTACCGATGAAAAACGGAAGTTCCCATGGACCAATCAAACGGTAGACTCGAAAAAATACGGCGCTGTGATTGGTGTCCGCAAAAGTTTCTAGTCTCGTTGTTCCTTATTCAATATGACATAATCATTTTATTCTAGCCTTAACGATTCTATGACTTACCCACCATCGAAGGAATTACTGAAGTGATGTTGAACGAATGAAACGGGCCACCTAGTTGCCTGTATAATATCTCACAGAACTTCTTATGAACGTCTCTATTTCCAACATATTGCAAAACTAAAAGCGAAACTTGAATGCCAACAGGATGGTTGCTAAAAACAAGAAAGAGAGAGGACCGTGAAGAAAAATATATCCCTGAAGTATTGAAGTATCTAAAGTACGAAAGAACCTTACGCTATTCATTAACTTCGACTACAGAATAAAACCTGCACTTGTATCAGTATTGCGATCAGAGAGCCGGGAGGGCGGGAGAGGAAACGTGATATTGGGAGTAATGCTATTCTTGCATACTGTGATGTTATTTTTTCGTATTGGGGTGGATACCCGCTATACTACTATCTTGCTTGCTTGATGTCGTGGTGTTCTATACCAAATAGGGGGCCTATTATTGAATTGCGGCTTCGCGGCTTCGACTCCTATTTTGAGTGCGGCTTACGGATTTCGCGATGCTTTTTCTACCGTTTGCGGCTTCAGAAAAAATTGCGGCTTGCGTTCTTTGGTGTGTATTGACATCGGTTTGCGGCATTTTGCATGCAGCTGCGGCTTTTGAGCGGAAAAACGCTACATACATTCTGAATTTCACAAGGAATGTGCGTGAAGAGGGTTCTGTGGCGCTCCAAAATGAAATAGGAAAAGTAAATAAGCGATCAAGCGGACAAGCGATAAAAATATTGATTGACAAGCTATTGGAGCCGTTAATGTTATGTCCACTAGTGAAGTTAGTTGGCAGCGGCTTAGCCATTTTTTTGACGACGGATTTGCGGCTTTAAGCTGATTTTTTCACGGTTTCGCGGCTTCTGGACCCTCTATAATAGGCCCCCCAAATAGTTAGCAATGCTGACACTTCTCCAGTATAATTATCCGAAATAGGCCAAAGCAATTGCTTATTATGGCCTCTTTCGGCCCGTTTCTGCTGTTTATACTCTGTGAGGAATGTCAGACGAAAAAAGCAACTTTTTAAGTATTGTCCAAAGATGCTTCCGCTTTTTATCGCAGTTTTTAAATTTTGTAAGGCTTGAAGACTATTCATCTACTTGGCTTTGCATCAATATAATACTTGAATAAGATAAGAATACGCTAAGTAGTGCTAATAGAATTACGTTGTTGTTTTTTGCAGTCAAAATCCATTGTAGCCGATTAATTTTCTCTGTGAACTTTTGAAGGGAAAGTGGGATTAGTGTTGTATTGAGAGTAATATAAATTTCTGTAAGTGCGTCTATGTAACATTACCTGAAGCGTACAAAATCGAAATCTTACCGAATTTCATAGACTGGGATGGTTCTCCTTTTCGTTATTGCAAAGGTATCAAGCTTTTGCGAAATCTGAATATGCATAAATATAATAAATATAAACAAAGTTTTACTGAATGTGTTTCCCAGAATTTCCAAACTTTTTTAACACTTTGTTAATAAAACATAGTAAAAACTACATTGTTGTCTTTGGCAGCTTAATTAATTAATCCACTACTTAGACTTATTGCCTAAGTCCCAGTTATCGCGCATCAGACCGAGACTAATACCAAACCGAGGTCGCTCAAATTGAGACTGATAATATTACGGCATTTCTGGACTGGCCGGCGCCAAAAAGTTGGCGCGCATTGAATCGAGGCTGGTTCATTGCATCATCTCAGCAAAACATACGAGCCCTATTCGGCGGCCTATTTAGGTGTGAAATTGTTAAGAAACTGTGAGTTCACTTAAAATTTCTATTCTTTGAATAGCCAATCAAATTGCGAATAGACAAGGCCGATACCAGGGTCGAATATGGACAGCGGAGTTTCACGTAGAGGCCTATTCACCCTGGGGACGAGGTTAGATTAGATAAGCATACCTAGAAAACATCAAAGCAAAAGCAAATTTTTCAAACCTCTTTTGAAATGAGAGCCTCGACACTTTTGTATGATGCTGAGCTAGCATTTTGAAAATCAGAAGTGTAGTTAATGCTAGGTATTGTATATTTCAATCTTCCAAAGGAGAAACCTGAAATAGAATGGATAACAACAGCCATTATGCAAGTTAACTGAAACCGCGTTTAGTGTTAGAATATTTGCTCCCAGTAATTGTTTTCATTCACCGTTCTTTGCATCTGTCTTGCAGGGGTGTTAAAGATTCGGTCCTTTAGCAAAGGCTACACGTCCGAAATTCTTCCTGAAATGGTGGCAGAACATGTTGAAAAATTTTCGCCCGCGACTGGAAATCTAACAGTTGCACCTGTAGCCAAGGATGATCTCTCAAACAAAATGATGATCACTGCCGCAGAGCATTAATTTGGTTGAACTTTTCGTGAAGCAGCATATTGTATTGTTTTCCCGCGTTTTTTGAAAATTTTCTAGGACCAGATTCTCTTTCCGCGCGAGTTGATTGTCACAGCGCTTTGTCACAGCAATTTTGTCACGGCTTCTGGAACCTCAGGATTTATTTTAACAGGACATTCTAAGGAGTGTCACGTCGCCAGAATAGGTAAAAAAAACGCATGTGTAGACGCGGCTTAAGGATGGCGACAATGTTCAGAGCAGTTGCGACTTTTAGATAACTGGTAAAAAAGGTTTCTAACAACTAC
Organism: Chrysaora quinquecirrha; assembly: GCA_014526335.1. Lineage (NCBI taxonomy): Eukaryota > Metazoa > Cnidaria > Scyphozoa > Semaeostomeae > Pelagiidae > Chrysaora > Chrysaora quinquecirrha. The sequence continues at coordinate 4,217 of JACTAT010000939.1, read as the reverse complement.
TTAATAATATTTGAGAGAGGGTATTTCTAAAAAAGGAGGGCTAGGGGTGCTTTACAGATCAAAGACATTCATCGGGTCTTATTGCTGGGGGTTGGAATAGGCGGGGGGTTGGAATATCATTTAGTATTTAATTAACGACGGGTCAAAATGAACGGGAGTTCGGAATTTTGTCCGACAAGCTTTGTCAGTAAACTGCTTGAACACAGTGCAAACGGGCCCTATAGTACTTATTTGCTTAGGCAATCCATAGTTGTATAGGGAAAATTTCATGCCAAGAAGTCGAAGTAAAATAAGTAACAAATATCGACACTTACTAACATTTATGGAAATCGTGATAAGTGTTCCTTTAACCCTAATCATACCGAGCTTTTTTTTCTATCTAGCATAGCCCGGGGGTGTTGGTAAGATTTACCTTACCAGAATTGAGTGATCTGAATCTGAGTCTGCTTTGAAAAGCAGATGTGAAAGGCTCAGCAAGACAAACTGTCCGTAAATGTAGCCAGTTTTGTAAGTGGTAGTAAAGCTGTTTGTGGTAAACATATGTGATTTTGGCATGACCGCTTCCCATATAAGGCAATGTCACGTGACCTATTGTTATTATTATGAGGATTTTTTATATCACATTGTAGCTTATACATAGAGGCTTAAAGTCAGTCATGCTTGGAAGCTTTCATTCATCACACAACAGAGCAGTTACAAGAAAAGCTTGAGGGGAGGGTTAATTCCACCCCCGGTGGGATAAGGATTAAGAGCATTGGGTTGGAGATTTTTCGAAATTGTATTCTAAAAATTAAGTAGAATAATAAGAGGGCAGTGAGAATTAGGTACAAGGAATTAGAAACCGTAAAATTCACCTTTAAAATAGAAGCCTTGGTATGAAGCCTTGAGACTCTTTGATCCCTGTGATAGGACGCACGTGTAGTAGCCTTGATCTGAATCTGAGTCTGCTTTGAAACGCAGATGTGTAAGGCTCAGCAAGACATACTGTCCGTAAATGTAGCCAGTTTTGTAGGTGGTAGTAAAGCTGGTTGTAGTTTTCTTGAACGGTTTTCCATTGACGAGTAGCGATAGCGACACGTTTCCACAGCAACTGAATTCACAAGAAATGGCCACTTGGTATCCAAACATTGAAATCCCATGAAATTTTGATGCGAAGCCAATAAATGGTGAACCTGTGTGTATAAACAAATTGTGAAGAGATTGGCAAAAATGATCACGACATAGAAGGCAATCGCTAATTCATGCAAGGAATGCTGGGAAAATTGTCTCTCGCAAGACATAGCAACCAACATTTTCGAATGGCACGTACGCATATTTAGGCCCACATTTGAAATTATCTTTTGAAAAATGGCCATGTAGCAAAAAAGCTGCTCGACAGACGAAAGACGAAATCGATCAACATGTTTCAAACAGCATAAAGACCCTTTATGCTGACCAGAAGCAAAAAAGTCTGAGAACCAACGCTTTGTGATATGGACAAACCGTTTAAAAAGCAAATTTTGATGTTTGACCGTTTGGCCATGGCCTTATGTTTAGGCCGCGTGTTTTCTATGATGTAAGGGCTAGCATGTTATGCCTTTACAATGTTATATGTCTAGGATTCTGATCTTTCTATCCGTGAACGCCGACAAAGATACCATGAGCAAGTTGTTGACACAAATGTACCTCTCTCTACTCTACCCAGCTGTATCAGTGGATACCTGGTTAAAAGATTTGCTGTTTTGGAGCTGTACCTTCTTATATGCTATATGTCATATCTATTTGCTTTATGCATCGATTCAGGAGACGAGGAGCAAGGTATGAACTCTACAGAGGGGCCGTATCGTAGAAATGGACTAATTCATTTTTACTTTGACAATTAGGGAGATATGCGTTCGTTGCCAGTTAAGTTTATCGCAATCGCTTAAATCTTCCTCAATGGGTATCTTGAAACTCTAGGTACTTAAGTATAAATATTTCTGATACCTGAGCATTTTGGGCTGCCTGTCGGATAGGGACAGATGACTTCTTCAGCTGATAATACGAAATGAACATCTACGACAACAAGAATAGTATTTAACTTTCGATAATAACGGAGTTTGCTATATGGTTAGGGCTGGAGTAATAAAAGGTTTGACAGGGCAGTTAGGTTCTAGGCCCTAATGCTCTAGGGTCCAAATCCTATATGGTTAATGCTGGAGTAGTAAAGGATTTTACAGGACAGTTAGGGGCGTTAGTAAAAGTTGTAGCAGTACAGGCGTCAAACATTATTGCAAGTTTTAAATCAATTTCGTAAGTTCATTGGTGAGATGCAATAGCAGGGTTGGCCAACGATTAAAATCATATCCTCCATGCAATAAACTTCCACGTGGTTAAAAGAACGAAGTTACTTCTCTGACGTCTGGGGTGAAATGGTGTTTTAGCTACAGTCACCAGGACCTCAGTAGTATCTTAAATAATCGATACCTCGACCCTGGCCGTAACGCCACCGTGGCTGGGCTCGAACCTTGACCACACTGAGTTTCTGACACCACGAGTCAGATGGATTACACCACGATGCCACAGCACCTTCAATAGAACTTTTATCAAACACAAATTAGAAGAAACTTCCAATACCTTTGAAGCCATATGAATAAAACATAAAAACGTTACCTGAAAAAAATTTTAACCATAAAACAACAAATATTCCACTAGCAAACGACATGACTGCTTTTGAAGAGTTTTTAGCATCAAACTAAGCAGAACTAAGCAACAGCATTTTGTAGCAACTATCAATCTCATGTTTACTTAAAAAACAGCTGAGTGTTCTCACAGGTTTTATTGTGCAGCTTAGTCATTTCACCTGTATGAGTTGAATTCATATTTTCATATTAATCAAAACACTAAGACAAATATTTAAACAGATTTCGTTAAAGTGCTTCACAACATTTTCATAAGGATGTAATTTGCAAATAACTACAAGAAACTGAACATAGAGGCATTACTGTAATAACAAAAATGTTTGTAAATTAACGAGAATGTAAAATATTACATAAGGTTGCAAAGTTAATCACAATGCATTTAAAGATACTAACGAAGCAAGCAATTTATTCATTGCAAGGAATTAAGGTTAATTAAGCAGCGTTTTTTTTTCTTGCTGTTTTAAAAATTTATATGGCTGCTTAGCCAAGAAGATACTAAGTGTCTTCTTTTGGTTTCATCTTTTGTTACAAAAAGTTTAAACAAGAAATCGGAATTTAAATTTTAAATAGTTTTATCCGCTATCCTATCATCTATTATTGTATTCGTTTTAATTATTGTATTGTATTGTATACGTTTGTTACTCTTTTCGATAACTTTCTTTTAAATTGCGAACTGTTTTGGACATACGTACAGTAGCTTCTTTCTTTCTTTTTTAATAGTTATTCTCAGTAGTTCCTTGTAGTAAATTAACTTTTTTTGTATTTTCTAATTAACTTTAACTGGTTCTGTTAATAGGTTAGAGGCCCTCTTGGCCTAATACCTTTGTTAAAAAAAAAAAATGTCACCCAGGCCAATATGACAGTGAAAAAATAATCATGATTACTCTGTAGCGTCACCTTTTTAATTGTCTTTCTACATAACGTTGGTCTGTACTTGAAATTGACCTATACTTGTAATACACGCAGCTTTTTTTATAAGCAACTTTGCTCTGGTCTAGTTAAAAAAGTTGCCTTTTTTGGACCTCTTACGGCCACCTTTTAGTAGCAAAAGTTGCTTAGTAGTTGCTTAATTTTAACTGTATACTTTTTGCCCTAAGAATTGTATAGGGCTAGAAAAACAGCAAAATTTGGAGTTATCATATAGCTTCTTATGCGACATAACGCTAGAACACCTAGTATACAGCAAAGAAATACTATAAATAATATCAGTCAAGAAGTAACATGTAATTGTTACCATATAGAAACTTTGTATTAAAAGTTAAATGGAAACTCCTCAATGAAATGCTTCACGTAATGAGTAACATTTCGTTGATATGCGAGTTTTGACGGCAAATTATTGGAAATACCTGGTGATCAATCCTCGACTTCTTGCAGTGATACAAGTTATATGAAATTCAGAATTCTTGCTTGGGTTTTTGTCCTCTGGTACTATACGTGGCTTAAATTTTTTAGCCTATACATCCTTGCTCATGCAACAAAGGCTGGTACGCTGACCGGCCAGTTTCTTGAGAATACATTAAATGATGGTTAAATTTTTAATTTAAGCACCGTTAATGG
>JACTAT010000938.1:0-12531 GCA_014526335.1 Chrysaora quinquecirrha | reverse complement strand
GCAGTTTTACAGTTTCCAGACCCCTCAAACACCCCCTCATCTAAGAGTCATACCTTCTTGTTTGTCTTTTTTATGAACTGCTTTATGTGTTTTCCAGCTTTTCTTGAAGCATTCCTTCAAAAAGAAAAAGTGAAAAGTACAGAAAGTTATGTGGCCAAAACAATGGCAAGATAAGGGCATAGGGCTGCAAGTGCTATATCGTGGGAGCAGAACAAACTTTTCCAGTATTGTATGTGCTATTGTTCGTTTAAATGTTCATCCTCTAAAAAAGAGTCGTTGGCCAACTATGTGATGCCTCTTGCTTCTCATGGGGGCTGAAAGACTTGGCGGATTGGTGTATTTCGTTGATTACAAGAAGCGGATTTTGTATTCATCAGTTTTACTAAACAGGTTTTTGTATCTTAGTTTCTTGGTGGATAACGCATTATTCCGATATTCTAAGGCGTATTTCGGACTTAAGTTTATCTTTCAAACGGATTTACCAATCCTTTTTGTCCCATGCACGGTAAAATGATGACTGTGTGGTATGATTTCATGTGACATCAAAAATTAGTGGATTTTTGTATTTCTTTGTCAAAAGTAGGCGAATTTGCATACTTCAATACCCCTTTCAACCCCCTCCTTCTCAGCAGCCAGTTCCCACAAAAGTTTTTAAACTGGGGAAAAATACTTCAACCATTGAGATTATAATTGCCTGGCATTTTGATGATGGAGTGGTTTTTGCAATTAAACACCTTTCATTTTTGGATCATTATTACCCTACACCTATTTGAGATCCTGGTTGGAAAACATGTTTTTACTTGCAGCGACGATTTCAAAGTGAAGTCTCACATGTTACAAAAGGTTGCCATTGTTGGTGGCTTTTCACTTGCACCTCAAGCACAAGTTTTTTAGGTTTCTCGCAGCTCGCAGCTTTCACTTGCTTGCACCGACATGTCCGCAAATATGAGGATGTTTTCCAACCTGGTCCAAGATGGAATTAGGGAGCACCAGCACCACACATTGAAAGCTATTGTTCCCAAAAAAGGGGCATTGATTTCTATCGTTTCCATTCCGCCAAAAATAGAAAAAAGTTCCACATGGGTTGGGACCCAACCCTCCTTTTACTTACTTCATATCTTTTTTTTGTCACCTAGATACATACTCACCTGCTGGCAGAAATAACTTCCTTCAACTATCCCTAGCTTTATGCAAGTTGGACACTGGAGTTTTGCAGGGTTCTGACAACCAGGACTATCGCATAATCGAACTGCATCAGCCATTTTTCAGAATTATCTTGCTCGCATTACTTCCATGAACAATTTTTCGCCACCATCTTTCTCAAAGTGATGCGGCCTCGTGTTCGAGTTGCCTCGAATCAAATCTATCCTTAAAATTGAATTGAATTAGTAGTTAGTATCAATGTGTGTTCCATTTGTTCTGAGGCAAAGTGATCATTTCTAGCCTTCCAAATAGAAGATTACTTCAGCATGGACCCAAGATCTCAAGGCCAGAATGCTTCTTCAACAAAATCTGCAATGATTTACATATGTGGTGGTTTGTATTTTAGTTTAGTTCCAAAACTCACTTGAATAACATGTATAGTAGTAGGTAGTTTTAGGTACAAAGGCCGGATTACACTAGCATCTTCAGGTAAAAGTTGCTTCACATTTTTTCTGTGATCGCAGACAACGAGAGAATATGACAGTGTAAAACCCTTACAAGTTGCTCGTAGTTGCTTGCAGATGAGGCTTTGGCGAGGTTTTAATCCGCTTTAATTGACCATCACAGAGTTTTCATTTGATCGCTGATCAAATTGTTCCTCTTGAATTCTTTATCCTTCAAGCAACTACGAGCAACTTGTAAGGGGTTTTACACTGTCATATTCTCTCGTTGTCCGCGATCACGGAAAAAATGTGAAGCAACTTGTACCTGAAGATGCTAGTGTAATCCGCCCTTTATCCATTCAAAGAGAAACGAGAGCTATTCACGTCGCTATGCACAACTCTTTCCAAAAAACAAAAACTTTCCTTTATCATAGGGACGTTTACCTAAAAATACATTTCCCATGATGTGATGCATTAGACGGTAGACCTCCTATGTTTAGAACAGGCTTGTCAACTTTCCCAGTTTCATCATTTTGACTTTTGTCTCTTGCCTGACAGTCTGCAAGACACAGTTTGGAAAGTATGACATACACCTACCCAAGATAATCTAAAAGTTCTTGTTTTCCAGACCTTTGGCCGTGGCCCACTACCACCTTGGCCCACTGCCACCTTGGCCCATTGCCACCTTGGCCCACTGCCACCTTGGCCCATTGCCACCTTGGCCCACTGCCACCTTGGCCCACTGCCACCTTGGCCCATTGCCACCTTGGCCCATTGCCGCCGTGGCCAATAGCCACCTTGGCTCATTATCACATTGGCCCACTGCCACCTTGGCCCACTGCCACCTGGGCCCACTGCCACCATGACTCACTGCCACCATGGCCCACTGCTACACTTGCCTGCCACCATGTCACCCATTCCCAGCAATGAAATTGGTCTACCAAAAGTTGTAGCTTCGTAGAATTGGCTCATCTTGTTGTAAGGTGCAAAATATTGAACATCATATGAGCAACAAAAAAATGTTTTGATGATATATTATTTTTCTTCTTAGTGATTGTGTTTGATGCAAGATAATGCAAAAGCACTCAGGAAAGACAGACAAGTATTTGATTGATAATTTTCAAAGATCCAGCATCGATCCTAGGACATGTATGTATAAAGCAAGTTAGGTAAGACTTTGGTAAGGACAGACATTACTCAGCTAATGTTCACAGCTTAAACTAAGTAGAATTTATCACTTCTTATGAAATGCTTATTATGGTTAGAAGGACAGGACTTTCTCAAAGTATATTTGTTACAATTAATGGTAAATTCTAACAATGTAATGAAATAACCAAGGAAAGAAGAAAATTTTGAAGAATTGCTGATTTTCAACTTTTCATTATCTCCTTGCATTTATCCTCCAAGAAAGATTTGTATAATAAATCACTTTTTCAAATTAAAACGAATAACCAATAAATATCAACATCACTGTGAATCGTAGGATAAATTTATATATTAAGATAAATTATAAATACATTCAAAATCTCTAATTAATTATCATGTTTGCAGCCTCAAAATTTTCCCGTGGAAATTGTTCTCCTTGACCATGAGAAGAGATTAAGGCTTAATGCAATGCAAGATAACTTTAAAAGTCTATATATAATTTTATATTTATTTTTGTTAAATAAGCTTAAGAACAATATACTTAATTAATATGACAGTTGAGCAATAAAAATCTAAAAAATTGAGATGGTGGGCAAATCTAGGGAACCAGCCCAAAGCTGCCTGCAAATGCTTTAAAATTCTACTCTAAGATGCCTATTTGCCATCACCACTGCTAAAATTTTCAAACCCCCCTGCTCTTATAAGAACCCCCTACTTATTAACATTAGCATTAATATTGATGCTGATATAGCCTGTAAGTACTATAGGGCCCCTTGCTTTGCGTTTCAGCAGTTCCCTGACAAAGATTGTCAAATACAGTCCCACCCCCACTTTTCTCTGACCCCTGCCAATTAGATCCTGAGTGTAGTTCCACCCCCCACCTATTCTGCCCTTCCCCCAGCAATTAGGCACCTAAGAGTAAGTACTGATTTCATTAATTTAGGTTCCATTAGATCAAGTGTAAAAATAAATATCTGTAACATCTAAATCAAACTTGTGCTATCTGCTGCGCAACGCATTAAGGGGCTCTTTGGGTTTTAAGGTTACACGGTTAAGCCCTTTTGGCTTGTGAATTCTATTTGCTGCCAAAAATGACGCGGTTTTTCAGTTACGAAAAAAATTTCGTCGGTGAGCAGTGAGCGGTTAATGGAAATTTTGGGCCATTTTTTTCGGTTTCTAGATAAACATTTTGCACTCTTGGTACTGACAAGAAAGCAACGGAAATATTTGTTTTTACAGGGAAAAAGGTTTCAGCAACATTAAATTAACACAAAAAATTGCCTTTCTGGTATTTTATTAGTTTGTGTACAGTTTTGTGATAGGTTGACGGCCCATCAACAGAATGGATGAAAGGAATAGACCAAATCGGCTAACATTGTTTATATCCATTTGAGGTCACATGGCCATACTCTTGAGGGGCTTTTCCTTGTAAATGAATTCTAAATCTTGTGGCACGAAAAGCGTGGTTCGAGCTCTGAATTTGACAACAAAGCAAAGGCGCCTCAAGGTTATCCCGGGGGGTACATGACTTATGAATGGACGGGGATGTGCCGCCCAGATTTCGGAAACCCACCCACTTATAATGTAGACCTTTGCAGAAACAGACCCTATTTTATGAGTAAAAATAATCGGAATACAAGAATAATAATACTTTCTCTAGGCCTTATTATTGCGTGATATTATACTACGAACATCTTTGACGCGATTTTTCCACTTTTCTGATTAGCCTGCTTTAGTTCAAGAACAAATGCCCCTCCCCTGAACAAAAGGGGCCCCCGACAAATTTTTCGTAGCGTGCGCTTTTGGCCATAAACTTTTTTTCATGAGCGACTGGACTTTGATCCAATTTGCTACCCACTTTTATGGGGTTTTGGTTAAAATTATACCCATGTTTAGAGAATTTCAGGGCCAAAAATCCACCCATATAGGCGGCACATACCCGTACCCAAATTATACTAAGTACCCCCCCCCATATGACCAAGTAACCTGAATGGGTGTAAACAAAACAATGTTAGCCGATTTGGTCTATGGAGAAAGAAATTTTGAAGCAATCTTAATTTTGGGATTAGTCTTGCAGCAAATCAAAACCAAGCAAGGCATCCGATATGGCATCGCATAATGACAGCAACGAAAATGGCTTGTTTTCTGATATTTCTACAGCATAAGGAATCGAATCTGTGATGTAAAATTTCTCAAACTCAACTTCACAGTTTTGGAACTTCCTCCACGATTCATTTGGAAAAACAGCATGCGTGCAATAGGCACCTACCATTTCTGCACCAGCATTCTTTAGTGCCTGAAAAATCAAATTTCTGTTAAAAATAAGCTTCATAAAAAACTGGAGCATTTGCTCAAAGCTATCTAGTATCACATGCGCAGGGAGTTTACTTCAATACACTTTTTTAATAAGCAACCGCTCAATAAGCAACTAGGGCTGAGCTGACCTGAACATTAAGCAACTTGAGGGCTCAATCGAACTACTGTAAGCAACTAAGAAGTCGAACAACCAAGCTTATTCTCTTTCTTGTGTTAGGAAATTGTTCGCATACACGTAATGCTTGCTTCCTAACAAGAATTATGAATAACCTTGTGAAGTGAAGGACGTTTAGTTGTCCGCTTCTTAAAAAAAAAACAGATGAAGATGAAATGGTGTATTTAGCGCCAGTCGCCAGGGCAGGGCCTCTTTTAAGGGGATAAAACTAGGGGGGGGGCAAAAAATTTAAGGGGACTTATTGTTCTATTGTTTTATCTTCAGTGCTTTCTTTCACAATGCGAGTCAAGTCTTGGCAAGTTCATTCTTCTCTTACATTTTTTATCAGGAATTCGTGCACAACCACCCGTGCAGAGCTGGAGAAATAAAAGGGGGCATCTCTACTTTAGTGAAGAATTTATACAGTTCAAGTTTACACTGACGCTACAGCTGGCTGAAAATGCGTCGATGGCGTACAGGGCCCCAGAGATGTTCCTTCAGATTGGCCTAGGTTGGCTTTTCTTGGCAATTCTCTTTGGAGAGGACATTGTACTAGGGAGGCAACGTTATGAAACTAGGTTGGCAATGGTAGGAATGTTAAAAGAGGCCCTGCGCCAGGGTCTCAAAAGTTTTCATGCTTCTGGGTGCTTTTTCCCCAAATGCGTAGGATGCCACTTGCAGAAGATAGCTTAAGCCTTGGCCAAACGTCGCCAAAATTACACCGAAAAATTCGCTGAACTTCTTTTTGGATGTTGGGGCATGGGTGGCTAAGTGTAGCCAACATTTCAGCCAACATTCGTATCGAAAAGTGGTTTTAATTGGAGAGCCTAGGACACCTGCCGGAAAATTCTCATTTTGGTTCATTTCCAAGTATTTTCTATGCCAAAAAGTTAAAAGTTACTTCAGAGCTTACCCCTTCACGAATGAGAATGCTGTTTTGCTTCGCTTTTCAGTGCCAAAAGCGAGCGAAGCTAACATTCTGAAATGTTGGATGAATTTTTGACCCTGATCAAACTTCAGCCAACATCACCCAACGTACCTCGTCCCCAGGCTCCAAATCGAATTTCCTCGAATCTCAACCGTCAAATCGATTTGGGCCCTGGTGGTACCGGCCACAAAAATCTGCTAAAATACTGGCAATTTGGCCTAGGCATAAAAACAAGATGTAGATTCCGAAAGCAGATCTTTCTTAGAAAGGAAATGCAAAGAATTTCATTGATAACCGTCAGGCAAGATACAATATCTCATGTAGCATCATTTTTGTTTTTTCACATGTTTTTTTGCATAGTTTTCGGCCATTTTGGTGTGAAATTTTGACGAAACTGTGACGTCATTTAAAATTTCTATTGTTTGAAAAGCCAATCAAATTGCGAATAGACAAGGCCGAAACAGGGTCAAATATGGACAGCGGAGTTTCACGTAGAGGCCTATACACCTGGGGACGAGGTTGTCACCCAACATGATGTTGGTTCCTTGACGCTGCCAACATTTCGTCCAACATGAATGTTGGCCAATGTTGGGTGAAATATTGGCTATGTTTGGCCGGGGCGGAGCTTTAGGGCTACCATTCAAGGCTCTCTTTCAGAACAAAATGAACTTCCAAACAAGATTATTGTTCAAAATCATTTGTAATAGTAAAATATTACCTTTGCACATTGAATTAATGTACCACCAGTCATAACGAGATCATCAACAATGATACAATGACGTCCTGATGCACAACCTTAAAAATAAGACAGTATGCAAAGAAAACATTAGACACCACGAGTAGACTTTAACTGAATCGCAGTTATCGCTATTGAGTTCAACTGGTTCAATTGCTGGACGCTCAAATAGTTCGAGCGATCTCGGTTTGGTGAGCGATAACTGAGCGATAACTGAGACTCGGGGACTCAGGTAATAAGTCTACACTGCAAGTAGACTTACTACATGAGTCAGAGTTATCACTATTGAATTGAATTGCTGGACGCTCAAACTAACGACACGAACGGCACGAGATCGTTTGACTGAAGCGAACAACAACAACATCAATTCAATTCAATGTTAGCGAAAGTTAAGGACTTGGGAAGCAAGTCTACACCACAAGTAGATGTTTTTCCTGAATGGTAAACATGATACAGGACAGGATAAATATATAATAAGGAAAGAAAATCCGAGATAAAGACAGCCTGGTTTATAAATTCTTCCATAAAAATCCTGATTTTTTAACCATGTTAAAGAGGGGATGTTTTGTTTTTACGGTTACACGGTTTGCCATTTTTTTGCGGTTAAATTACAGGGTTTTTCGGTTTTGAAAACCTCTTCGGTGAACGGCTTTACGGCATTTTGGATAATTTTTCTGGTTTTTGATTCAGATTTTGAAGTGAACATGAAGTGAACAGTAAAAGTTGACTAACTTATATTTTTAATAGATTCTGTTCAATTTTTGTGAAAAACGGCGACTTGACATCATGCCATACGGTTTTGCATATAATACCGCAAGGTTTAACGGTTTTTGGGAAAATTTTGAGCGGTTTTACGGTTTCCAGGACCCCCCCAAACACCCCTTCGTTAAAGTTAGTGGTCATTGTTTCGAGAAAACGCCATCATTCAAGAAGGCCGTTTAATGTAGAAGAAAGAGGGTATTTAATATATGGGAGCATTTATACAACAATTCAAGGTTTGGAGAGGGCTTGTGGGGGGCATTTACAGAAGGTTGCTTCTAATCGAAGTTAAACCGTACTTGTCATTGGCTCTCTGATCATGTAACCGAGGCTCGAATCAAATCAACTGGGTATTTCACCAGAACGAATAGATTAATACACTAAACTAACCTTCTTTGATTTTAACTATTCTCTTTCCATTGTCTCTGATCTTGATGCATGTTATTAAAGGGAACTCTCTCTCAAACATTTGATGGAATCTCTTAAAAGCACCTTCGTCTGGAAAAGCAATTGTAACATTGCTGAAATCAAGCTTTCTTATTTCCCGTAGCAGTAGTGGTATGGCTGTTTCAAGTCTACAAAACAAGAAGTAAGATATTATACCAATTACGTCCAAATGTTTGCCCGAGCGTGATCTGCGATATTGTGCCCCCCCCCCCCCCACCGAGGAATCAAATAATAATCGATTATTACCTTGGAATGATATTATCACTGAAATAAAACCTTTCTTGCAAGGCATGAATATCAAACATCACGAGTTGACATGGTCCTCTTGCTGACAGTGGTGTCCCAGATAGCAGGCGGGCAAGAGTCTAAAAAGAGGAAAAATTCTATAAACAAGCAAACTAGCGTAACGCAGATCAGCCTGCCTTAGTTCAAGAACAAATGCCCCCCCGACTAAAAGGGGCCCCCGACAAATTTTTCGTAGCGTACGCTTTTGGCCATAAACTTATTTTTCAATAAGCAACATGATCCAGCCCTCAAGAGTTGCTGACCATATCTAGTATTTCAGCCCTCACATAATGACTGGTACCCCTTAAAATCTCTTATTTTGGCTCTTTTCTGGCTTTTCAATGTGATTGACAAGTTTGCAAGGATGTACAGTATAAAGAAAGCTATTTCACAAAAATTTTTAACAAAATCTCAGACCTAGTTGCTTATTGACCAGTTGCTTACACGCTTTTTTTTATAAAGAACCTAGGTCAAGGCCTAGTTCTTAAAGTTCCTTATTTTTTTACCTCCTTTGAGGCGATTGTTGTTCCAAAAGTTCCTTAATAGTTCCTTAATTTTAACTGCACATACAGTTTAATGACTACCGTACAGAGACATGCAAGCAAAGCTCAAAACTACTTAAGGAAACATTTGATACATGTGTGAAGTACAATTTATGTGATTTTCGACTGCAAATGAATGGAACGGGCTTCCTAATTCTGGATTGTTTGCGGTGATAAAAATATTCAACAATGAAAAGTTCCTTAGTGATTTTCCCTTTAGTAGTATAAGTTCTTTAAATTTTCGGACCTTCTACATGTAGGTTCCTTATAAAGTGGCTCCTTATAAAAAAAAGCGTGTATTAAAAAAGTGTATTATGCCAAAAGGCTTCCTCCGATAAGCAGTCATTAACTAGGGGATACGTAACGTACAATTTTTAAGGTTCTAAAAGGCATGTTTTCAAACATTTTCCCACTATTAATAGATAGCCCCCTTCCTCCGTAGAGCTCGCGTCATTCGTAATCCTTACATAGGGCTCATCTTTCTAAATTCCTGCGGGCTACTAGCGCCTCCGTTACGCCACAGGAAGCCCAAACTGGAATTTGTCGTAAAAAAGCAATGAAAACACATATAGCATGTGTTACATAAAAAGCATTTAATTGAATTGTATTGGGGTCACATAACGAACACTGAAGTGAATTGCTAGAGTGTCGACTATCTGTATTCTATGTAATATAGGGGTAATATACTGTTTTTTACTGGCTGATTTTCAGCAAACGAATCATTAATATAAATCGAAAGACGACCAAAAAGACATCGCAAACGCTAAGATATTTGTAGATTTACATACAACGAAAGAGCCATTTTCAAAATACATACCGAAGCCGTAGCAACTTGTCCCTCAGTATCGACCCGTTCCATTGTTCCAGTCGGAAAATACGGCAGAATAAAGGTAACAGATCTTGCCAGATACCTAAAAAACATATTTTTAAGTATCTTAGGTCTATAGTTGTCGTGAATGGGAAACACAAGGATGGATTTTTCCTGGAATTCGAACCTGGACTGCATGTGTGCACACCAAGACAGCCAACGACGATTTAACATTTTTTTCGCCTGAATTTCACGCCAACTTCTTTACACCCAAATGTTTCCCAACTCGTAAACTGTCTAGAGAATACATTTAATTTCACCTTCCTTCTTCCTTACCTAAAGCATTTAAAACAGGTACAAACATCTGTTTCTCGGCCTTTTATTTTGACTATGATCGTACAATGGAGTCTTTTACAGTCAATCGCTATTCTTGGTCCTTCTCATCTAACCAGAGGAGGGAATATCCACCCCCGAGACTATATATAGAAATTCTCTGCTGTCAGTGAAGAACTCAGCAACACCTTGAAGGGTCCATAATCTTATGTGGGACACTATGTGAATTTTTTGGGTACTTGCCACCCTGAAAGGTTTCATTTTCGCAATTCTAGTATAAGAACAGTATCCACTTTCACAATTCAAGTATAAGGAACAATTTAAAATCTCTGAATTTAGGCATAAGAAACAATACCTATTTTCAAAATCTTGCCTAATTTTTTAATCCGTAAAGAGCAAGGTGTAATTTGTCAGCTATACATCACAAACTTGGGTGGTATGTTCCAATGAAAACATGGTCAAAAGCCACCTGAACTGTAATGTATACATCTGCAAAACTTCAAGTTTGATAGATCTGCTTCTGTGTAGGTATACATCTTTATTATCAATAATAATGAACTAAGACAAGGTTACATGAAATCTGTGAGAAAACTGCCTGAAATGCAATCAACCACTCTTCCTTTTGACAGGGCATCAAAGGAGAGTACCATTATTTAATTGATTGAATAGTCAGGCACTTTTTGAGGTCAGAGAGCCCATTTTTTCAGCCTCTGGGAAATTCATTGAACAATTTTTGAATCCAACAACTTCAAGGTACTGTTTTTGAGATCATGAAAAGAGCAAGAAATGAATCATCCACATTTTATAAAAATAACAATGCTCTACTAAGAGGTAACAAAATTAATAGCAGATTCAATGTATACCTTGGCAGAGTGTAGACTATTGCAATCTGAGCAAAAAGGAGTTCAGGAGAATGCAGAGTGCCAAGAAAGATAACTAAAAAAGAATTAAGAAATATGACAAAGTTAACTATTATACTCCAGTCTATTACTCTCAAAAAAACCCATGGATGACTGTAATTTTACTTTGATTATTAAGCGAAAGCACAAAAATTTCTCCACATTCTTAAAACTTTGAGGGTAATTTCACTATTCAGAACGATAATTTGAAAGTTTCTTCTTAAAACAAAAATTAAAAATTTACCATCTCTCCCAGCACAATCTTTTTTCACATCTTCAATAAACAAATTTGGCCAACCATCTTCAAACCTTTCCCACTTTATTGTGTCTTTCAATTCAACCTTTTGTCTTACTCTGTTATCATTCTATGGAAGCAAAAGAGGAACTCTTGCAAAGATTTGTAGTGCAAATAAGGCATTGAATAATTCTTAACTCTCACATCCTGGTAAAACAATAGACACTTTCGCAAAAGATGGCAGCAGTTTTTACCTACTGTTTTCATTAAGGATTTTCAAATGGAATTCTGGGAATAATTTCCTTAGTTACGTATTTTACATAGCTACAGCTAAGGAAATTATTCCCAGAATTCCTTTTGAAATACCTTAAGAAAAACAAGGGATTGGCAGAAACGGTGGCCATATTTTGCGGAAACCTCTCTTGCAAAGTCACACTTCTCACCAGCAACAGCACAACACATCATTGCTTGTTAGTGAATAAATTTTGTTTGATGCTCAGTGGGCGGTATTGTGGGTCAAGTGTGCTGCTGTGCTACTACAAAGACCTGAAATTGTGCTTGGAAAATTGATAAGCAAATACTTGAAACTTTGACGAAAACGATAACCTTCCACGATACTCTGCATCCTCTATTTTCTTGATGAAATCCCTCCAAAATTGCACAGGGAAAGGACTAAACATAACATTATTGCTTGACATCTATAATAATAATACCATGCCATCATAGATGTAGATTGGAAAGTTTGCAATGTGCCAGTGTGCATTCCATGTAGCCCACGCCGGAGATCTCTGGTGTGGAGTCTGAAATTTTATTGGCGTACTGGTGTGGATTTTCCAAAAAAACAATAGCCTAGACTATTGTTTAAAAAACAATAGATCTACCTACGGTATTGTTTCTTTTGGTGTGAAGTCCAATTTGGTTGGCGTATTCTCTGGCATGGCGGTAACACAGAATGCACCCTGGGCAATGTGAAGCGTGCAGCTACGCTCTTTAGTGTGTGGGGCAGCCATTGAATGAGGGCAGCACGTTTTATGACTCTTTCATACCTTCTTCCCACATGATCCGCATCCGGGCCTGGCCTATAGCCATCAAATCAAGAAAGAATAAATATTACCCATACATACTTACAGTAGTGTTTTTCCATGTATCACATCTTCTTGCAATTGCTGCTGCAAGCTCTTTCATCTGTGGATGATAGTACAGGATGTGAGGCGGGCGGCTATTATAGTAATATTGTTGCTTCTCCTTTCTGCTGCTACTGTCTTGATCCGCCATTATTTTATCGGGGAAAGAAGAGTTGTTGTTGTTGTAAGATAATTCCAAAATTCCAAAAGCTTCATGTAAATCTAGCATATGG
>JACTAT010000937.1:0-12545 GCA_014526335.1 Chrysaora quinquecirrha | reverse complement strand
ATAGCCGGAGAAAGGGATGGGAATGGGTAAGCCAACTCTTTGGGATCTATTTTTGAAGATTTGAGTTGATTTAGAAACCCCCGATTTTTGCCGATTTTTGGACATTTTGCCTTAGTATAGCCTTGCCTTTTTGCCCAAAAATGGGCTATTTTGAGGGTTTTTATTTTGCCTATTTTATGGGCTAAATACCTTTCTAATAGCCGGAGAAAGGGATGGGAATGGGTAAGCCAACTCTTTGGGATCTATTTTTGAAGATTTGAGTTGATTTAGAAACCCCCGATTTTTGCCGATTTTTGGCCATTTTGCCTTAGTATAGCCTTGCCTTTTTGCCCAAAAATGGGCTATTTTGAGGGTTTTTATTTTGCCTATTTTATGGGCTAAATACCTTTCTAATAGCCGGAGAAAGGGATGGGAATGGGTAAACCAACTCTTTGGGAGCTATTTTTAAGATTTGAGTTGATTTGGAAACCCCCGATTTTTGCCGATTTTTGGCCATTTTGCCTTAGTATAGCCTTGCCTTTTTGCCCAAGAATGGGCTATTTTGAGGGTTTTTATTTTGCTTGTTTTAAGGGCTAAATACCTTTCTAATAGCCGGGAAAAGGCATGGGAATGGGTAAACCTACTCTTTGGAAGCTATTTTTGATGATTTGAGTTGATTTGGAAACCCCCGATTTTGGTCGATTTTTGCCATTTTGCCTTAGTATAGCCTTGCCTTTTTGCCCAAAAATGGCCGATTTCCAGGGTTTTTATTTTGCTTAATTTATGAGCTGAATACGTTTCTAATAGGCGGAAAAAGGCATGGGAATGGGTAAACCTACTCTTTGGAAGCTATTTCTGATGATTTGAGTTCATTTGGAAACCCCCGATTTTTGCCGATTTTTGGCCATCTTGCCTTAGTATAGCCTTCGCTTTTTGCCCAACAATGGGCTATTTTGAGGGTTTTTTTGGCCTAATTTATGAGCTAAATACCTTTCTAATAGCCGGAAAAAGGCATGGGAATAGGTAAACCTACTCTTTGGAAGCTATTTTTCGTGATTTGAGTCGGTTTGGAACCCTCAATTTTGCCAATTTTTGCGATTTTTCCATAGTATAGCCTTGCCTTTTGGCCAAAATCGGTCGACTTCAGGGGTATATTATCTTCATTTAATTCGACCCTTAGGGTTAATTATGGACTTGTAAGAGACCCAGGAGCTTTTATAAGGCCTTGAGAAACCATTTATAAAGATTTTGAGCATTTTCGGAACCCTTGATTTTGGCCAATTTTTGCGTTTTTCCTTAGTATAGCCTTGCCTTTTGGCCAAAATCGGTCGATTTCAGGGTATATTATCTTCATTTATTTTCGACCCTAGGGTTAATTATGGACTTGTAAGAGACCCAGGAGCTTTTATAAGGCCTTGAGAAACCATTTATAAAGATTTTGAGCATTTTCGAAACCCTTGATTTTGGCAAATTTTTGCGTTTTTCCTTAGTATAGCCTTGCCTTTTGGCCAAAATCGGTCGATTTCAGGGGTATATTATCTTCATTTATTTTCGACCCTAGGGGTTTATTATGGACTTGTATAAGACCCAAGAGCTTTTATTAGGCCTTGAGAGTCCATTTATAAAGATTTCAAGCATTTTTAGAGCCCTCCATGTTGGCAGACTTTTCCATGGTATAGCCTTGCCTTTTTGGCAAAAAAGTTCGATTTTAATTGCCAAATTTTTCTTCCTTTCAATATATTTCAATAGCAAATGACTATATTTTGCGCCCGGTTCTAAACTTTATGAACAAGAGGAAAATACAGCGATTTCCTATTGAAATCTATATCTTCGAATGGCCACAGGGAATGGAATGGCCATATCTAAGCATTATTTTTCATGCTCTTTCGGAAAATGAAGAGCAAATTGAGAAGTTCTAAAAAAGATTTCGATGACGTCACAACTTCGGTTTTAAGCTATGATAATCTATATATATGGCTAATGAGTCAAGAGGACAACTTTTGCATTAACATGTTAGCAAAATTTATCCGCAATGCTTTTTCTAAAAGAGAAAAGAACCTGCACCAGCTCTTATTGAGATAAAACATGAATTTCAACGTTATTCCCTTCAGTATATTAGTTTCTTTTTAAAGAAAACTACAGACTATGAATTATAATTGTATTGAGTTTGTTGAAATAATTTGGTTATTATTTTGTTGTTAAAATTGAACTGGACTGAACTATTTAGAAACAATTTAAATATTGAAATTTCTTATAATTTAAATGTATATGTATGTAGGTTAAGGCCATCTCGGCCTATATGCCTGTGATTAAAAAAAAAAAAAAAAATAGCTTTGCCTTTTTGCCCAAAAATGGGCTATTTTGAGGGTTTTTATTTTGCCTGTTTTAAGGGCTAAATACCTTTCTAATAGCCGGGAAAAGGCATGGGAATGGGTAAACCTACTCTTTGGAAGCTATTTTTGATGATTTGAGTTGATTTGGAAACCCCCGATTTTGGTCGATTTTTGCCATTTTGCCTTAGTATAGCCTTGCCTTTTTGCCCAAAAATGGCCGATTTCCAGGGTTTTTATTTTGCTTAATTTATGAGCTGAATACGTTTCTAATAGGCGGAAAAAGGCATGGGAATGGGTAAACCTACTCTTTGGAAGCTATTTCTGATGATTTGAGTTCATTTGGAAACCCCCGATTTTTGCCGATTTTTGGCCATTTTGCCTTAGTATAGCCTTCGCTTTTTGCCCAACAATGGGCTATTTTGAGGGTTTTTTTGGCCTAATTTATGAGCTAAATACCTTTCTAATAGCCGGAAAAAGGCATGGGAATAGGTAAACCTACTCTTTGGAAGCTATTTTTCGTGATTTGAGTCGGTTTGGAACCCTCAATTTTGCCAATTTTTGCGATTTTTCCATAGTATAGCCTTGCCTTTTTGGCCAAAATCGGTCGACTTCAGGGGTATATTATCTTCATTTAATTCGACCCTTAGGGTTAATTATGGACTTGTAAGAGACCCAGGAGCTTTTATAAGGCCTTGAGAAACCATTTATAAAGATTTTGAGCATTTTCGGAACCCTTGATTTTGGCAAATTTTTGCGTTTTTCCTTAGTATAGCCTTGCCTTTTGGCCAAAATCGGTCGATTTCAGGGTATATTATCTTCATTTATTTTCGACCCTAGGGGTTTATTATGGACTTGTATAAGACCCAAGAGCTTTTATTAGGCCTTGAGAGTCCATTTATAAAGATTTCAAGCATTTTTAGAGCCCTCCATGTTGGCAGACTTTTCCATGGTATAGCCTTGCCTTTTTGGCAAAAAAGTTCGATTTTAATTGCCAAATTTTTCTTCCTTTCAATATATTTCAATAGCAAATGACTATATTTTGCGCCCGGTTCTAAACTTTATGAACAAGAGGAAAATACAGCGATTTCCTATTGAAATCTATATCTTCGAATGGCCACAGGGAATGGAATGGCCATATCTAAGCATTATTTTTCATGCTCTTTCGGAAAATGAAGAGCAAATTGAGAAGTTCTAAAAAAGATTTCGATGACGTCACAACTTCGGTTTTAAGCTATGATAATCTATATATATGGCTAATGAGTCAAGAGGACAACTTTTGCATTAACATGTTAGCAAAATTTATCCGCAATGCTTTTTCTAAAAGAGAAAAGAACCTGCACCAGCTCTTATTGAGATAAAACATGAATTTCAACGTTATTCCCCTTCGAGTATATTAGTTTCTTTTTAAAGAAAACTACAGACTATGAATTATAATTGTATTGAGTTTGTTGAAATAATTTGGTTATTATTTTGTTGTTAAAATTGAACTGGACTGAACTATTTAGAAACAATTTAAATATTGAAATTTCTTATAATTTAAATGTATATGTATGTAGGTTAAGGGCCATCTCGGCCTATATGCCTGTGATTAAAAAAAAAAAAAAAATAGCTTTGCCTTTTTGCCCAAAAATGGGCTATTTTGAGGGTTTTTATTTTGCCTGTTTTAAGGGCTAAATACCTTTCTAATAGCCGGGAAAAGGCATGGGAATGGGTAAACCTACTCTTTGGAAGCTATTTTTGATGATTTGAGTTGATTTGGAAACCCCCGATTTTGGTCGATTTTTTGCCATTTTGCCTTAGTATAGCCTTGCCTTTTTGCCCAAAAATGGCCGATTTCCAGGGTTTTTATTTTGCTTAATTTATGAGCTGAATACGTTTCTAATAGGCGGAAAAAGGCATGGGAATGGGTAAACCTACTCTTTGGAAGCTATTTCTGATGATTTGAGTTCATTTGGAAACCCCCGATTTTTGCCGATTTTTGGCCATTTTGCCTTAGTATAGCCTTCGCTTTTTGCCCAACAATGGGCTATTTTGAGGGTTTTTTTGGCCTAATTTATGAGCTAAATACCTTTCTAATAGCCGGAAAAAGGCATGGGAATAGGTAAACCTACTCTTTGGAAGCTATTTTTCGTGATTTGAGTCGGTTTGGAACCCTCAATTTTGCCAATTTTTGCGATTTTTCCATAGTATAGCCTTGCCTTTTTGGCCAAAATCGGTCGACTTCAGGGGTATATTATCTTCATTTAATTCGACCCTTAGGGTTAATTATGGACTTGTAAGAGACCCAGGAGCTTTTATAAGGCCTTGAGAAACCATTTATAAAGATTTTGAGCATTTTCGGAACCCTTGATTTTGGCCAATTTTTTGCGTTTTTTCCTTAGTATAGCCTTGCCTTTTTGGCCAAAATCGGTCGATTTCAGGGGTATATTATCTTCATTTATTTTCGACCCTAGGGGTTAATTATGGACTTGTAAGAGACCCAGGAGCTTTTATAAGGCCTTGAGAAACCATTTATAAAGATTTTGAGCATTTTCGAAACCCTTGATTTTGGCAAATTTTTGCGTTTTTCCTTAGTATAGCCTTGCCTTTTGGCCAAAATCGGTCGATTTCAGGGTATATTATCTTCATTTATTTTCGACCCTAGGGGTTTATTATGGACTTGTATAAGACCCAAGAGCTTTTATTAGGCCTTGAGAGTCCATTTATAAAGATTTCAAGCATTTTTAGAGCCCTCCATGTTGGCAGACTTTTCCATGGTATAGCCTTGCCTTTTTGGCAAAAAAGTTCGATTTTAATTGCCAAATTTTTCTTCCTTTCAATATATTTCAATAGCAAATGACTATATTTTGCGCCCGGTTCTAAACTTTATGAACAAGAGGAAAATACAGCGATTTCCTATTGAAATCTATATCTTCGAATGGCCACAGGGAATGGAATGGCCATATCTAAGCATTATTTTTCATGCTCTTTCGGAAAATGAAGAGCAAATTGAGAAGTTCTAAAAAAGATTTCGATGACGTCACAACTTCGGTTTTAAGCTATGATAATCTATATATATGGCTAATGAGTCAAGAGGACAACTTTTGCATTAACATGTTAGCAAAATTTATCCGCAATGCTTTTTCTAAAAGAGAAAAGAACCTGCACCAGCTCTTATTGAGATAAAACATGAATTTCAACGTTATTCCCCTTCGAGTATATTAGTTTCTTTTTAAAGAAAACTACAGACTATGAATTATAATTGTATTGAGTTTGTTGAAATAATTTGGTTATTATTTTGTTGTTAAAATTGAACTGGACTGAACTATTTAGAAACAATTTAAATATTGAAATTTCTTATAATTTAAATGTATATGTATGTAGGTTAAGGGCCATCTCGGCCTATATGCCTGTGATTAAAAAAAAAAAAAAAAAAAAAAATAGCTTTGCCTTTTTGCCCAAAATGGGCTATTTTGAGGGTTTTTATTTTGCCTGTTTTAAGGGCTAAATACCTTTCTAATAGCCGGAAAAGGCATGGGAATGGGTAAACCTACTCTTTGGAAGCTATTTTGATGATTTGAGTTTATTTGGAAACCCCCGATTTTGGTCGATTTTTTGCCATTTTGCCTTAGTATAGCCTTGCCTTTTTGCCCAAAAATGGCCGATTTCCAGGGTTTTTATTTTGCTTAATTTATGAGCTGAATACGTTTCTAATAGGCGGAAAAAGGCATGGGAATGGGTAAACCTACTCTTTGGAAGCTATTTCTGATGATTTGAGTTCATTTGGAAACCCCCGATTTTTGCCGATTTTTGGCCATTTTGCCTTAGTATAGCCTTCGCTTTTTGCCCAACAATGGGCTATTTTGAGGTTTTTGGCCTAATTTATGAGCTAAATACCTTTCTAATAGCCGGAAAAAGGCATGGGAATAGGTAAACCTACTCTTTGGAAGCTATTTTTCGTGATTTGAGTCGGTTTGGAACCCTCAATTTTTGCCAATTTTTTGCGATTTTTCCATAGTATAGCCTTGCCTTTTTGGCCAAAATCGGTCGACTTCAGGGGTATATTATCTTCATTTAATTCGACCCTTAGGGTTAATTATGGACTTGTAAGAGACCCAGGAGCTTTTATAAGGCCTTGAGAAACCATTTATAAAGATTTTGAGCATTTTCGGAACCCTTGATTTTGGCAAATTTTTTGCGTTTTTTCCTTAGTATAGCCTTGCCTTTTGGCCAAAATCGGTCGATTTCAGGGGTATATTATCTTCATTTATTTTCGACCCTAGGGGTTTATTATGGACTTGTATAAGACCCAAGAGCTTTTATTAGGCCTTGAGAGTCCATTTATAAAGATTTCAAGCATTTTTAGAGCCCTCCATGTTGGCAGACTTTTCCATGGTATAGCCTTGCCTTTTGGCAAAAAGTTCGATTTTAATTGCCAAATTTTTCTTCCTTTCAATATATTTCAATAGCAAATGACTATATTTTGCGCCCGGTTCTAAACTTTATGAACAAGAGGAAAATACAGCGATTTCCTATTGAAATCTATATCTTCGAATGGCCACAGGGAATGGAATGGCCATATCTAAGCATTATTTTTCATGCTCTTTCGGAAAATGAAGAGCAAATTGAGAAGTTCTAAAAAAGATTTCGATGACGTCACAACTTCGGTTTTAAGCTATGATAATCTATATATATGGCTAATGAGTCAAGAGGACAACTTTTGCATTAACATGTTAGCAAAATTTATCCGCAATGCTTTTTCTAAAAGAGAAAAGAACCTGCACCAGCTCTTATTGAGATAAAACATGAATTTCAACGTTATTCCCCTTCGAGTATATTAGTTTCTTTTTAAAGAAAACTACAGACTATGAATTATAATTGTATTGAGTTTGTTGAAATAATTTGGTTATTATTTTGTTGTTAAAATTGAACTGGACTGAACTATTTAGAAACAATTTAAATATTGAAATTTCTTATAATTTAAATGTATATGTATGTAGGTTAAGGGCCATCTCGGCCTATATGCCTGTGATTAAAAAAAAAAAAAAAAAGAATAGCTTTGCCTTTTTGCCCAAAAATGGGCTATTTTGAGGGTTTTTATTTTGCCTGTTTTAAGGGCTAAATACCTTTCTAATAGCCGGGAAAAGGCATGGGAATGGGTAAACCTACTCTTTGGAAGCTATTTTTGATGATTTGAGTTGATTTGGAAACCCCCGATTTTGGTCGATTTTTTGCCATTTTGCCTTAGTATAGCCTTGCCTTTTTGCCCAAAAATGGCCGATTTCCAGGGTTTTTATTTTGCTTAATTTATGAGCTGAATACGTTTCTAATAGGCGGAAAAAGGCATGGGAATGGGTAAACCTACTCTTTGGAAGCTATTTCTGATGATTTGAGTTCATTTGGAAACCCCCGATTTTTGCCGATTTTTGGCCATTTTGCCTTAGTATAGCCTTCGCTTTTTGCCCAACAATGGGCTATTTTGAGGGTTTTTTTGGCCTAATTTATGAGCTAAATACCTTTCTAATAGCCGGAAAAAGGCATGGGAATAGGTAAACCTACTCTTTGGAAGCTATTTTTCGTGATTTGAGTCGGTTTGGAACCCTCAATTTTTGCCAATTTTTTGCGATTTTTCCATAGTATAGCCTTGCCTTTTTGGCCAAAATCGGTCGACTTCAGGGGTATATTATCTTCATTTAATTCGACCCTTAGGGTTAATTATGGACTTGTAAGAGACCCAGGAGCTTTTATAAGGCCTTGAGAAACCATTTATAAAGATTTTGAGCATTTTCGGAACCCTTGATTTTGGCCAATTTTTTGCGTTTTTTCCTTAGTATAGCCTTGCCTTTTTGGCCAAAATCGGTCGATTTCAGGGGTATATTATCTTCATTTATTTTCGACCCTAGGGGTTAATTATGGACTTGTAAGAGACCCAGGAGCTTTTATAAGGCCTTGAGAAACCATTTATAAAGATTTTGAGCATTTTCGAAACCCTTGATTTTGGCAAATTTTTTGCGTTTTTTCCTTAGTATAGCCTTGCCTTTTGGCCAAAATCGGTCGATTTCAGGGGTATATTATCTTCATTTATTTTCGACCCTAGGGGTTTATTATGGACTTGTATAAGACCCAAGAGCTTTTATTAGGCCTTGAGAGTCCATTTATAAAGATTTCAAGCATTTTTAGAGCCCTCCATGTTGGCAGACTTTTCCATGGTATAGCCTTGCCTTTTTGGCAAAAAAGTTCGATTTTAATTGCCAAATTTTTCTTCCTTTCAATATATTTCAATAGCAAATGACTATATTTTGCGCCCGGTTCTAAACTTTATGAACAAGAGGAAAATACAGCGATTTCCTATTGAAATCTATATCTTCGAATGGCCACAGGGAATGGAATGGCCATATCTAAGCATTATTTTTCATGCTCTTTCGGAAAATGAAGAGCAAATTGAGAAGTTCTAAAAAAGATTTCGATGACGTCACAACTTCGGTACAGTAGTTATTCGATTATCCGACCCCTGGTTTATCCGGGTTTCGATTATCCGGTCCGTCAAAACTTTTCAACTACGAAATCGTTATTCAACGAGTATTCTATTTATCTTTGCACGAACCACTCGAACATCTAAATGTCACGCAAAAATGATAACAGAATCAATCTAAGACCTCTAATACTCCAGTATTCTGGGGATGTTTTGTTTGAAAAATAAATTATGAAACTACTCTTGTTAGTTTGAATTGCAACTGGTTTTTACTGTGATCACATATCTTCGATTATCCGGAATTTTGGATTATCCGCACACACTTGTGAAAACATCGTGTACCGAGTAGGCCGGATAATCGAATAACCATTGCACTCTATTTGGCCATGTTCCCTTGTTCCCTGGATACATTTCGCATGTTCCCACGTTCCCTAGAACCCCTAGACGGCCCTCATTAACGGAAAATTGAAACTCATGTTTAAGATTACGCAGCAAAGAGATCAACATTCAAAATAGCACATATAGTCATATGATTATAGCAAATTTTTTGTGAATTCTGATACAAACATGATTATTTTAATTCTACAGAGATGATGGTGCAAAGGATAGTTAGCACATTAACCATCTAACGTTTATTTAAGCCGGTTTTCCACTAGGCTGATTTTACCGCGCGCAGCGGCTATTGTTTTTGAAACAATGCACGCGCTTAAAAAGATTTTCAAGGTGCTCCAATAAGAGAAAAAGGACTTTGTGTGAAAAGCCTTCGAGCGATTTAATTGGCAGGCGCCCTCGGACGCAGCGGAAAAATTGAAGTCACGCCGACTTCCAAAAAACGCGCGTAACGGGGCATTTAGAAGCGACCATTGTTAGAAATAACAATGCAAACACAACAGCCGCTCCGCTGCGCGAGGAAAAATCAGCCTAGCGCGAAACCGTAGTTAGGCTAGCTAGCACTTTAGCAGACACATTTAAGTGCAGTTTTCCTATTACTGAACGGACCATAATTAAATCATATAACCATTTATTGTGATTCGCGTAAATTCTTTATTGTGAAAATCAGTTATACTAAGCGATATTAAATATAGCTATTGCTAATAATTTTAAGCATTACCTAATACAGGACGGACATCCAAGGGTGAAACAATTGCGAAACATTCCAAACACAAAAGAGAAACATTTCGTGATGGTAGCAGGGATTGTGTTCGTCTATTCATCGCAGCAGACTCTCATTGAAGCCTGACAGGGGGTCCAGTCGGTCTGAAAGTCTTCCTAAATGACTAACAAATGCCCCTATTACAGAATTAAAGAAATGATACACGCTTTTTTTTATAAGGAACCACTTTATAAGGAGCCTACATGTAGAAGGCCCGAAAATTTAAAGAACTTATACTACTAAAGAGAAAATCACTAAGGAACTTTTCATAGTTGAATATTTTTATCGCTGCAAACAAGCAAGAATTAGAAAGCCCGTTCCATTCATTTGCAGTCAAAAATCACATAAATTGTACTTAACGCGTGTATCAAATGTTTACTTGAGTAGTCTCGAGCATTCCTTACATGCAAATGTCTCTGTACGGTAGTCATTAAACTGTATGTGCAGTTAAAATTAAGGAACTATTAAGGAACTTTTGGAACTACGATCGTCTCAAAAGCGGTCAAAAAATAAGGAACTTTAAGAACTAGGCCTTGAGGTAGGTTCCTTATAAAAAAAGCGTGTACTTCAACTTTGGGGCATTTTTGCAGTACCCTTTACATTTGATTTCCCGGTGTTTTTGAGCTCAGTTTGCAACCTTTCGTGTATTTTGATGTTTGCAAGCTTCTAAGAGAACCTTTATTTTGCGACTAAATGATATCAAAACGGCATGATTTTATCTTCTTACACTGCCATCTGGGGTTATTGTAAAAATATAACCATTTGGGGGCTATTTTCTAAATAAAGCTTTGACCCTACTGTAGCCCCGATTGGACCCCTTTTCAGGCCTCAATGGGAATACCCGCTGGTTACGACGTCTAATTTTCGCCACCAAAACGAAAAAACTCTTTCTGCAAAAGATTTCGCCCAGTGGAGTTCGTCCCGGCCTAACTCAGGAAGACGAGTGACGGATAGTCAACGCAAGAACCATAAGACAAATCTACACAACTACAGACTGAAATGAACGAGGTACATAATAGTCTACTTGGATTGGGCCGATGCCCCTGATACGACAAAACTAGAATTATAATAGAACCTGGTTTTATAAAGCAATTTTCGCTAATGGTGCAAGATTGTATTACAGAACTAGGACTGCTACACAATGGCGGATCCATGTGGGGGGGGGGGGGGGGGGGGGGGGGGGGAATTAGAAAAAATTCAAAAAAAGTGGGCGGCTGGACGACGAAAATTTACCGAAAATTTGGAAAAAACGTTGCCATCTCGCGACAGGAAACATAAAATTATCCAACCACGATGACACGGTTACATACTGAACGAAAATAGACGACTACAATTGCGTTCAAACTTCGAATTTATATAATATACATGTAAATGTCATTATTAAAGGCAATCCATCATTGTAAAATGCCCCGGATGCAATCTTTTCCAGAATTGTCTATTAGCTATAGTACCTACAGATGGGAACCCAAAAGGTTAAGAAAATAAAGCCTCAAGAGGTTGACAATGTGGACAAGGCAACGTGTGTGCTTCATGAAATTTTCAATCTAGTTTATGGTATAGGAGCAAAATTGAAATGTCGCCATTTTTTCTGGAGGGGGGGGGGGGAGGATGTTGCACCCCTTTACTCCATACATCCGCCATTGTTACCACGCTCTTCTCTCTAAAGAACGGCAGTCAGCAATTATGTTGAAGCATAAATATATATTACTTGGTGTGCGGTCTGGCACCATAGTTGGAGGGTGGCTAGCAAATCAAAAGGGTCTGGTTCAGGGTGTGGCAGATAAAGTTTCTGAACCACACCCAATAATAAAGAATTCACCTCAAATACGCTCATTTAAGGTGAATTCTTTATTAGCGGCTATTTTAACAATTTGAGAACCAACCAAAAAGAGAAGGGGAAACGCACGGCATGAAACGATCGTAATATACAACCATTATTAGAATAGGCTCACGAAAACTGTATATCGGTCATTGTGGGGCCCTACTCTACTCATGACTGTAGCTACAATACTTCGTTGTATGTAAATTATCTTCTCGAACTTTCACGGAAAGGGCCCGTAATTTTTCTGTGACGTTCAACTATTATAGGGCTGGGGGGGGGGAATCACCACTTTGCCCCCTGGCCAGACGTCTCAGGGAGTAGGAAGCAGGTGGATGGACAGATTGAAGAACCCGAAAATGGAAATCGTCTTAGACTGAGTAGTTCGTGATTTACGAAGAGTACGAGATACGAAGCTTCCAATTTCCTGAAATCAGATGTCTAAGAATAAGGATGTGACAGAACTTGCAGTACTTTTAGCATGTGACAAAACAAAAGGAAATGACAATCCCTTAGAAAGATGACAAGTCAAGGCAAGGCAAGGCATCGCCACTCGAAAATCCTCCTTGAACACTAAGCATGAATACCAATTCCGCACACAGCTATAAAAATACCTAATCGTACTGTTTAAACGAGTAAAACAGTTATAATCAAGTCTGTAAATCACAATAAGCTCTGAAAATGTGTACCTCTTCTTCGACTTCGTTGATTTTCAAGCATTCGCTTGCTCCAATAAATAAAACCATTCCTGCAGCCAGGTTGATTACGTCATCGCCATTTTCACTGGCCACATTCGAGGCTGACGCTTTA
>JACTAT010000936.1:0-12545 GCA_014526335.1 Chrysaora quinquecirrha | reverse complement strand
TTCAGATAATCACTGAATACTTTGGAGAGATATTCACCGCCATTATCTGTGTGTAAACATTTGATGCTCTCCCCAGTAGCATTGGTAACCATTGCTTCATATTAGAAACTTCTCAAATACCTGATCTTTACGTTGCATGAAATATATTGCTGTGTAGCGACTTGTCATCAATAAAAGTTACAAAGTAACTATTTCCACCAAGGCTTTTGGTTTCATTGGTCCACATACATCACTGTGAACAATTTCCAAGACTTTTGTAGCTCGAGTGGCCTGTCCTTTAGGAAAGGGGGTTCTGCTTTGTTTACCCTTCACACAGCCATCGCACAAATCTTGGTCTTCAGAGCATAGGAAATGCATACCATTGACAAGATTGTTTTTCTGCAGTAGTCGCAGGTTATTCTTCCCCAAATGACCATATCTTTTATGCCATAAATTCTCAGTGTTTTCTTTTACAGCACTTTCAGCATCATGAACATTATCACAAATTTCCAAAGCATCAAGAACAAAAAGCTTGCCTTCAAGTTTACCACTTGCCAATACTGTACCAGTATTATCACTAATTGCACAGTTTTTGCTGTTAAATGACATTGTCAGTCCTCTCTTTGTTACTGCACTGACTGAAAAGAGGTTTTTAGCCAAACTTGGTACGTACAAAACACCAGCTAACTCTACTTTCTTCCAGCTGCCTTGGGCATTGACCTTCATCATGATATTACCTTTACCGTAGGCCTTGATCTCTCTATTGTCACCCAAGCGAACAATTTCTGGTTTAGAAAACCCTGTGTAATTTTGCATCCAATCTTTATGATAAGACATGTGCTGTGACGCACCTGAGTCTATATACCATACTGAAGATTTATGCTCAGACATGTTAGACGTAATCCAGAACAAAAGATGCTGATCAACCTCATCTGATGCAGAACTTGCATTTGCATGCTCAACTTTCTTCTCAGAAGGCTTTGCTTTCTTCGGCTTTCTACAATCTCTAGCAAAGTGACCAACAATTCCACAATTGAAGCACTTCCCTTTCACCTTCGCTGATGGTGATGTAATCCTTTGATCACGTGACTGCGATTTAACTTTAACAGAAACCATTGCCTTTTCAATACTTTCCATGGGGGTAGCTGATGACTCACGTTTTCTTTCCTCGTGCAGCAATCTGGCCACTACAAATTCCATTGTTAGATCTTCAACCCGAGATTCCAACGCAACAATCAAATTATTGTATGACTCTGGCAAGCTGCATAATAAAGTGGCGACCTGGTCATCTTCGGAAATGGGTGCTCCCACTGATTCTAGCTGCCCTGCTAGTGATTTCAGTTTGTTTATATGCTCAATCATAATGTCACCAGGAGCCATTGTCGATGTAAAATACCTCTTTCTCAAAAATAGCTTATTTGCCAAAGATTTTACCTGGTAGTGATTTTCAAGTTTGTCCCACGCTTCTTTTGCTGTAATGGCTGAACGGACTAGTCTAATGACAATTGCTCATCTCCCAGAGATAAACAAATCGTGGCGAGGGCCTTTCTCCCACGTTTTCTAAATCTTTGTATCTGTGCCTCAGTTGTTCCTTCGCCAGCAGGCTCTAACTCTTCTCCAGACACGATACCCCAAAGATCTTTGTCTTCTAAGACCATCTGCATTTTAAATTTCCAGAGATGGAAATTCTCTCCTCTGAATTTCTCAATTCGCAGTGATGCGGAATCTTCGCCTATCGAAGCCATAGTTTCCCAGAAACTACCTTAGAAAATTTATCCTAAATCCTCACTTGTTATAAGCCTGTTCTGGGCCCATAACCTGTTAAAATTATCAGAGCAGACGCAATAATAACGAAGTGAACATTAATACAGCAAAAACTAAAACTAGGCGAAAAACAACAGATTACTAACTAAAGATCACGAGGCGTAGACACAGGTAAACAAGGTAATAAATCATGACAGACTGACAGTCCTATTGTCCGTGTAAACAAAAGAATAATGGGTTCTTCTCTGTTTATCGAACAAAGTCCAATATTCTAACATATTCGAGGGGGGGGCTTATTCGAAGGTGGGGGCTTATTCGAGGATTTACTGTATTTATGTTCTATGAAACTGTATATTGCATTTATTTATTTTTTTTTCATTTCGATTCAGGTTAGAAATTCAAGCCGATGAAAATGATGCTTTAAAAGAAGCTCTGAATTCAACACTAAAAGCGAAAAATGACGATATAAAAATATATCAAGAAATGGTAGAACAAACAAAACAAATATTTATTCAAGGAATGAAACAATTCAAACAGTCGACATCATAGCAGAGAAAATATGAATAATTTTTCTTTTAATTGAGTCTAACAGACCCTAAAGTTCATTTGCAATGTTTTTTACAAGGCCCTGCCTGTTATAGGATAGCGGAAGACTTCAGACCTGCGGCAGGCTTTAGACTAGTTGATTGCGGAGGAGGGGGAAAGGGAACGTCTCCGAAACCTGTATATTGGCCGGGTCACTATTATAAGGTTGTAGCTTGGTTGTCCTGTTGTCCTGATCGCTATCCGCAACAAAATCGAGTCTGAGAAGACTCAACAAATAACTTTGTTGCAATTCATTACAAATTGACATCACAGCCGATGGAAACACGGTTTTTCGAGCCTCGGTTCGCTAATTCCCTCTGGACTCTGACTGCCCCTTCTTTAGGCTCTGGCCAAAAGATCAAACATTGTTGGTTAAACATCTGAGATCTTGCTTTTCAGGCAATGTTGCTTTTCAGGTAATGTTTGACAAGCAATGTTTGGCCACGCCGCAAAACATTGGCTTCCTTCAGCAATTTTTTGAAAACCTTCAAAAGTAACTTAGGCTTGTATGAAGCAAAGTATATTTGACGAGCAATGTTTTGCTATACGAACAACGGGAGAACATGTGTTTCACATATAAATCTCAAATGTTTGACAAACAATGTTTGATCGTTTGGCCAGGGCCTTAACAACACGAGCTAGGCGATCCATCTGAATTATGTCGATGCTCAAAAGTTGTTTTCCTCAATACGAACAAGCACCTAATCTCTGGGAAGTACGATCTACGTATCTAGTATCACACCGGCACGAGAATTCATAAGTGACCAAGCTTTTTATGTGGTAACCAAGGTTTGAATGGATGATAGAACTTTCCGAGTGCCTAAATCTAGCCGAGGGATGGATGCACTAATCAATAGCCTTTTTTATGTGTTTTTGGAATCGCAACAACGTTGCCTATCCAAGGCTTTTTAGGTGGACAGGTTAAGCAAGTATGTCCAATAATGTTTGCGCTGTTTCTCGCAATAATGTTAACATATATATGTATCATCATGTTGTATATATTCTATATTTGAAGTATAATTTATAAGATTATCAATAGCAATTAAATTTTTATTGGAATATTCAGCTTCCACTTTCAAACCCTTTTGTCGCTAAATCAACTATTTCTCTCTCTTCATACACTTCTATGGATACTTTCCAAGCCCCGCCTTCACAGAGTCACTGCCGTAATTATGAAGAAACATGGGTCCTTGCACAGATACCCAAGCCTGTATTTCATTCATTTAGTTACATTCAGGAGGTATATAGCTATGTGGAATACGATGAGCGGTTCGTCGGTCTAGTGTGTTGATTATGAAAATCCTGCACATGAAAAAGGAAAGTTGAAAGGAAACCCTTGGTATCTCTTTCGATGCAAGACAAGAGAAACGTTTCCTGCAACTCCTTGCCATTTTGCAGTCTGTCGTGTACAAGTTTGTATCCCTTGGTTGGTGTTACAAATAAAGCCCATTTAACGTTAGAAGAATTAATTCGCACGTAGCAATTTTTTTCGTGTCGAACAAATTCGAGCGAAGGCATATTTGTGTTCCACATAAACTCAAGCAATCTTTGTTTCAACGTCTCTTCGTGCATATTTTTTGGAGTCTATTCTACACTGGTCATTTCAAAATCTCTTCGTGCATATTTTTTGGAGTCTATTCTACACTGGTCATTTCAAAACTGCGCCTCTCCGCTTTGAACCTCCCAATCTACACGAAAGAGACACTAATTTCTGGAATGCTCCCTCGATGCAAATGCGAATTTTCAAAAACTGTAGTAATTTTTTGCTCCCTTTCCGAGACTGGAACTGTGGGAACAACAGAATTGCACAAATCTGAGAGCAGAGAGAGAGAGAGGGGGGGGAGAAAGAAGATTCTGTGTGCGGGGCAGGAGCAGAGCAATGTCCTTCCGCCGAATAATACTGTACACTTTCCCGTTCTAAAAGCAACTTTTTTCAAGAGATTCGAGTTTCTCTTCTGCATACTCTATTGAAAAGCGAAAGATGTATCGGGGGTGGCGGGTTCTTTATCATATTTGAAGTCCTGTTGATGCTCCTCGTTCTCACTATGTCCAAATTCGATGAAGGGAAGTAGTTATGCTGAAGTTTACTTTTAAACCCTTACCAATATTTCTAAGAAGCATCGTAGATCCGTTTTCGACAGTCTGAACCCGCCTTTGGAAGGATGGTCTAATCATCGACTACGAATTAAGGAAATGCACAAGAGATAAACAACTTACATCACGAAACTATCTATATTTATGAAATCACAATAAATTCTTCTAATTGTTGTTTACATAAATAAACTTTGAAAGAAGATTTTTTAAGTTTGAACTTGGAAAAACTACAATATGCTACGAAATCTAAGTCTATAACCTACCTAACATATCTACAAAGTTAACTACTACAATTTCAAAACGATTTTTAATATTTTTAATCTTTACGTTTACAATACATTCAGAAGACTTTTGATTCATCTTGATCTATAATAATAATAGATAACGCCCCCCTAAAACTCCCTTATGTGGGGTCCATCGTCTGGTAAATGCAGCAGCGATACCTACATATTAACCCCCGTTTACACGAGAGAAACTGAATCTGTTCTGGTGCGATCCAGAGCTTATTCTGCATCTTTTCAAGCACATTTACACGAGAAGAACTGACCGGCTTTCAATCTGATCCAAAAAATTGGACTCCAACATTTTTTCGAGTTCTAGCACACTTCTTGCTACAAAACTGCTTGAAATTTCTTCTCTTTATCACAGTAGCATCTTGTGGGGGCTAACGCAGAAAATTCGAGTTCTTTTTGAAAAATTGTGTGTTTTAGTAGCCTTAATTCATTCACTTTAAGTCACGTTATCGGTACCAGTTTGGATTCGATCCAAGCGTTAACACAGGATCTAAACAGAGCCAGAAACGAGCTGGTTCTTCTTCTGAACACAGATCCAAACAGAGCAAGAAAAGGTACGGGCCAAAGAAATAGCAAAATCTAAAGCTGACTGCCTGTTTCGCTGACATTCATTCAAATGTAAAACCCCGGCGAGGAAAGGCGCTGGAAACGCAACACTTATCAAGTTTTCTCCATCGCCATTGCAAGAAAAGTAGCAGAGAACTGCAGTGTAACGATAGCGTAACAAAATTGTACCTAGACGTCGGATCGCGCGTTTGATATTAAGAAATACAAAGGTTGTTAATCTAATTGAAATCAAGCTGAACACAGCGCATTTAAAGCGTCCCTGAAGTTTCAAACTGTACCTTTTTCAGTGAATTCAAAGTTCTCTCCTTTTCTTCGTCATTTAGCGACTCGCGGCTAAAATCCGAACAGAAGCTACCCCCGTTGAAATTCTTCAAATGATGTCGTATGAACTCAGAAACAACGTCATCAGGGGGTTCCGGCCATTGTTCTCCGTCATCATGATCACTGATAGCTGATAATGTTGAACCTCGACCGCTAGACGTGGCCCAACTGGTCTTGCTTTCCGATCTTTCATGTCGGATGCTCTTCTCCGTCAACGGGATTCTTTCTGGATTTGTAGCAGTGGCAACATCAACTGTCTTGGCTCTTCGCTCTTTAGCGATTTTGGTACGCCGTCTTAAAGAAAAGCATAATTGATGAGAAAAATTAGAAACGAAGTAGAAAACTGCAGCTGCAGGTACACTAACTATAGGTACTTTAGCACCGCTATATCACAGAATAGGGAGTTAGATAGGGAGTAAGGCAACTCCCTATTCTGTGGCTACATCCTAGGAAAACGGGCAAAAAAAGTAATGATATGCGACCGTTCCTTTCTTCCACAAACAGCGCATTTGTAACCTTCAGAGAAGAAAGTTTCCCGGGAAGACTCTATCACGCCTCGAAAAACGCGAATTTTCGGATTTAAATTATTGAATGAAGAAATCGTAAACATTTTCGCGAGAAAAAACTTTCAAATTTCAGCAAATCAACACAATTTGCGATCAAAAACTCAATCGAATTTGACATGTGTATTGAAATTTTAGACATTCCATCCTCCATGAATAAAAGACGAGATTTTGTCTTACAAAACCTTTAAAACAGAGCTTTCAGTGATACACGTTTGCCAATTTTGTATTCAAGAAAGTCATGCATCACATTCGCTAATTTCATTTTATAAACTTTCGAATCGCAAATTATGGCCAAAACGCGAAAAACAAGACAGTTTCTTCCAATGAAAGTTTCATCCCTCAAGTACAGCGTATCATTGGTTAGGTTTTAGGATTTTAGTCCTCAAAAACTATAGGCTCAAAAATAATTAATAAAATGACAGCTTTGTTTAAGCCAGGTGAACCAACCTAGGCCTATTTTGTAAATTACATGTATTTAGGCAAAAAAATGCTGCGTATGTTATGGATAAAACGTCTAGCTATCTCACAGCCATTTAATAGCACAATAATAATTATTTTGCCCTGTTTAATTTCCCCGTATAACAACTAAGTTTGCTGGAGACAAATTTTTATGAAAGATATCAATCGGAGTAGGTGTGAAAGTACCTTGTATAAACAATGACGATCGCAAGGAAGAGCAGCAAATATATGAAGCAAACACCAATAACGACCCAGATAATTATTGGCAAATCTGCAAACCCTGAAGAAAAAGAATGTTAAAATTCAGTTAAGTTAGTTTCTTTGTCAGTCTTTCAGTAGTGCAAAACTTCGAGATAGCGAAAAAGAGCTGAAACATTTTCATAATTAGTAGCTTTCTTCGTCTGACACTCTTCAGAGTAGAACCGAGGGGTGTATCACTTCATAAATCTCGTACACATTGACGATAAATCTTCATTAATTCTAGAAATCTTTTGAATCTTGTAAATTCTACAAAGCTCTTAGAAATTTTGTGGTTTAAATACTGCGCATGTGCACAAGTCATGATTCCCCCGAGCAGGACGTTGATAGATAACGATTGAAGGAAAAGTGCGCGAGTTCCTCAAAGACATTATCAAAAAATAAACTAAAGGCTTCGAGACCAAATCAAGTCATTTTTAAATTCACTATAAAAGAAATTTTGGTAAGACAGGTTTCCAAATATCTATCAAAAATCTAAGAAATCCCTGTACCAACCTTCGTAAATCTCAATAAATTCCTTAAATCTGATCTTCTCAAGTGATATACCCCTCAAGTATAATCGTGAGGAACAGACAGAGACAATTGACTGAAGCGGGGTTTATTCCCAGATACAGATCGAAATACACCTAAATTAAAGCATTATGTAATTACAGCATAATTATTGCACAGGGTATATTGGTTTTTCTCTGATTGGTTTTGGTGCATTTCGATCCGCATCTGGGTATAACTTCCACCTCAGTCATTTGTTTCGGTCTGTTTCTGACGTTTATGTAGACCTGCTACACAAGTCCCTAAATTTCTCTCACATCTAATTGAATGAAACTAATTTGATGCCGTTGTTCGCTTCAGTAGTTGGAGAGCCCAGCAATACAACTCAACAGCAATAACTAAGACTCATACGTTCATTCTGACGTTAACACGCTGAGGAGTTTCAGATGAAAAAAGCGTTCAATTACTGTATGCCCAAAGACGTTTCAACTATTTTTCGCTACATTAATGTTTAAGTTAAATAGAAGGGATTACGAAAACAGAAATATAGAAAAAGTTAATATCTAATTATATACGTACATGACTGATCTTTTTTACTTCCAGAAGAACTCGTTGCAGTATTCACATCATTACTATTATTACCAGACGGACTTGAATCGGACAAACAATGAATCAAATGTCCAGTGCTTCCAAGTATTGGTATAAAATTTTTCTTACAAGCGCATATTGTCTTTGAATTGCAAAAGGAATGGCGCACGGAGCATGGTGGATGGCAAAATTTTGTTGTCGAGGGTTTCTGGGATGGATTGCAGCCATGCGTGACGTTTAGGCCGTCAGAACGTTGACACCAAACCTCTCTGTGATAGAAAATGACAGATTAAAAGTAATTTGATGGAACATTGATTTCAGATTCGCATGTAAGTTAGCATGTTCTGACGAATACCTATATGTGGATCGAAATTAACAATTTAGGAAAGTTGAGTATTGGTTTTTAACTTATATGCTTATATTTTTCATGAATGGCAAACCATAGGATAAATTTTTCAAGTGGCATACCAAAATGATGGGATTCGAACATGGACTGCATGATTAGAAATTCAACGACGTTTCTAACAAACATAAGACCACCCCGTACAACGTGATGTGCAGTAACGTGGAAGATGTGCAGTATAGTGGAGGGTGCCAATACAACGTGGAGGGATACCATCAGTATAGTGGAGGGTGCCAATACAACGTGGAGGGATATCATCAGTATAGTGGAGGGTGCCAATACAATGTGGAGGGATATCATCAAGTAAGTGGAGGATGCGGAGTATCGTGGAGGGTTATCATCATGTAAGTGGAGGGATATCGTTTTTAACGTGGAGGGGATATCATCATGTAAGTGGAGGATGCGGAGTATCGTGGAGGGTTATCATCATGTAAGTGGAGGGATATCTTTTTTAACATGGAGGGATATCATCATGTAAGTGGAGGATGCGGAGTATCGTGGAGTACCGTTAACTGGAAAAAGAAGGTCTTGCTTTCTTTCTGTAAGTTTTTCTGTAAATTTTGCACAATATTGGTGGTGAGAATATAGTCCAAGCACTGAGCAAATATTTTCCAGTTATAGATGTGTAACATAGTCACATATATTAATTATGTATGTTTGTGTTTTTGCTCATGCTACTTCCAATAACAACAGCAGGCAGCATATGCATCGGGGTTAATGTACTGCAGACAGGCGATGTACTAACTATAAGGTAAGTCGAGTAGGTACGTAAAGAGTATGGAAGTGGTCCTAAGGCACACTTTTACATGCTCACCTTTTTTTACCATGGTATTTGCCTATTTTCCACGCAAATGAGAAGCAATGGGGATCACGGCATTTCTCGTTTTGAACAAGATCTTTCGGGCATTTCAAACCAGCATCGCCGGCCTCTTGTACAACAAGCCTCGTTCTGATCCTCATGCCGTAATCCAGGATGGTCTTATTTTCCACAGAACAAGTCCCGAAGCATTTACTCCAACGGGACCATTCACTAACAACGCAATCTCCTTTACACGGAATATGGCAGTTCGTAATTCTCTTGTAATCTATGTGAAATAATAAAGACAAAATTTAATAAACAAGCACTTCAACATCCCGTAAAATATATTTAAGTTTAGTTGTCGTTTTTACGTCAACAAGTACCCTAGGGCTCCTCAATCGACTTTACACTTATACCCTTGTCTGAAGCTGTCATAAGTTGCAAATGAGTCGTTACAAATATTACTCTTGGAGAAACTTTGCGATTTCGCTGAGTTCTATAGCTCAGTGGAAATGTCATTGGCTCTCTGTTCATGCAATCCTGGTTCGAATCCCGTATATTATGAGATACCACTTGAAAAACCTATCCTAGCCATTTATGAATAAAATATGTATAAATCTGTATGGTGCTGAAGAAGGCACCATATGTATAGCCAAAATGCGAAAAAATCAAAACGGGAGGAGAGCTTTAGGCTGTGATCTGTATGTTGCTGAAGAAGGCTCCATATAACTGAATCTCAAACAGTAAAATCGATTGAGAGCTTTGTGGGCTATATGACTTGGAGAGCTACTTTGCTCATTCGTAGAGCTATAAAGCTCAGTGGAAACTTGGTTGGCACTTTGGTCATGCAACCAAGGTTTGAGTCCCTACTATCGTTGAATGCTACTCGTGGAAAATCTATCTTGGTGTTATCCATGACAAACATATATACATGAATATGAATGGTGACGAGAAGGCTTGTCAGAACCGAAACGCAAATAGTTATATGGGAGGAAAGCCTTGGGCTGTATGACTTGGAGAGCTTCATTGCAATTTCATGGAGCTCTATAGCTCAGTGGAAGCGTCGTTGGCTCTCTTGTCATGCAGTTCATGTTCGAATCCAATCTATTGTGGCACGGCAATCGTGGCGAAATCCACCATAGTTTTTGCAATTCATGAAAAAATATAGAAATATTTATGGTATTGAAGAAGGGTCAACATTGCCGAAACCAAAAGCCAAAAGGGAGGAGAGCCTTGGGCTGTAGCTATGCCTTTGAGTGCTATTCGTCGATTTCACTGAGCTCTCTGGCTCAATAGAAACGTCATTTGCTCTCTGTTCATGCAATCAAGGTTCGACGAATCTCATCTAGATTGATTACCCGAGTCGTAGTTTCGCTATTGAATTGAATTGCTGGATGCTCAAACTACAGTTTGAGCGATCTCCTTTTAGTGCTAGCCTCGGTCTCGTGAGCGATAACTGGGACTCAGGTAACCAGTCTAAATCTCATCTATTGTGGTACAGACGTGTTGTTTCTTTCTGCTCTTCACAGTTATTGGGATACACTCTTTTTTTATAAGAAGCTAAGAATTTCTTTCGTCAGACTCAAAGTTTCTTAATATTTGGAGAATTTTGGCACTGAAAGTTTCTTAGCAGCTTCAGGGCGCAAATGAGGGGGGGTGTGGGGGGGTGTGACACCCCCAATAATTTTTCCAACCGGTCCCAGTAGCTACTTTATAGTGATAAAGTCGGTCCCGATCTGGCTCTGAACTAAATTATTTCCATTTTCAATAGTAATAAACAGAGTTGTACCCGAAACCCAAAGAAAAATCGGTAAAAAATTGCTCTCATGCAGATCATTGAACATTGAACTTAATTCACCACGCTGTTTTGCATAGCAGGAAATAGTGATGATTATTCCTTGAAAGAACAAATTAGCAAACAAAAGGGCCAGAGCAGCTAGGCGGGACAACTTTCGGCCAATTGCAACCCAATCCCTTCATGACAGTACAATGTATTGGTAGTCAATACTGCCGTTAGTCAGGAGATGCCTAGCTGTACAACAAAGACAAGTTGTGTCAGCCATTTCTGGCCTTATATTTTATGTTTCTGGACAATTCCGGGCGCCAGGCGACAACATCGACATAAATTTTGACAAAACTTGTTGTTTCTTAGGTTTTCTTCAACAGCTGGGCTGCGCAAAAATGACATTAAAAGAGTCCTGAAATGGTCTCCAGAGCGATTCTAGCAACCCAATTTTTCAAAATTTTCCGGGGAGCATGCCCCCGAACCCCCCTAGGTGGGTGCGCTTTTCGGCACACAAAGACCAATACCCTTCGGTCCCACTTCATGACACCCCCCCCCCCAATAATTTTTCGATTTGCGCCCTGTTAGATTCCATTCTCCGACGGCTACTTTGTAACATGGCTTTATTTGACAAGCACGAAATTCTGTAAAGCATTCAGAGACTTATTAAAAACAAACATAGTGCTTAAATATCCCTAAAAATGGAATTATTTTCTACGCACAATAAGCATGTCTCCAAATATGAATACACTTTTCTTAATAAGCAACTGGACTCTTGTCCATCCCTCACAGTTGCTTAAGATTTTCACATTTCAGCCCTTGAGTTAACTTAAAAGTTGCTGAACATTTTTGGTACCTAACAACTTTGTGGGTCAAATCATCAAGAGTTAGACCTTTAAAACAAGACTTTTGTGAGATAGTAACACGTAACCTATAAAGGCTGTCATGGTGCAAAACAAGCTGTTATACCTTTAAGCACCAAAATAATATTTTGACAAGAATTCTGCAGCTTGTTTAACATGAATGCTAGCCCTCAAGTTGCTTAATGTTAAGGTCAGTCCAGCCCATTAGCGTAGCCAGACATCCAACATTGGAGGGGCGAAAGGACGTGGACAAAAACAGCCCTAGTAGCTTAATGAGTAGTTGCTTATTAAAAAAGCGTATACGAAAATCGGATTTCTAGTAATTGCGAAATATTTAGTTGCTGAAATTGGGGGATTACTCGTGGGCCTAAAAAGATTTTTTTAACTGGATGTTGGTTTGTTAATAGAATATCCGGTATATGCGTGTGGAATTATGTTTTTTCTCAGACCGTACGGAAAGTACTGCATATATTGCGAAAGTATTTTTAGCTTATGCGGTACACGCTTAAGCTTCACTTGCCTTGTTGCTTGGCGTTCACTTTGCTTGGTACAAATTCCGCCTTAGTCAATTGTTTCTGTCTGTTTCTGACGTTTATACTCACGAGTGTCAGGCGAAGATTGTCAGACGAAAGAATCTTTTATGCCTCATGATGTTTCAGATTTTTTTCGCAAATTAAAAACAGCCTTGAAAAGGCCCTGGGCAAATGAATTGATCATTTCACTGAACATTTGCT
>JACTAT010000935.1:0-12558 GCA_014526335.1 Chrysaora quinquecirrha | reverse complement strand
TCAAAACGTTAGGCCAACTAAGTCGTGGCGTAACAGTATTGACTGGCATATCACTCCAATATCCCAGTATTCCAGTGTATTCCAGTATTGCATTCCAGTATTCCACATTCCATGTTTTCATGATAGCCATTTGCATCAATCTCTGCCAAATTGACAGATAAGGCCAATACAAACTGGCAGATTTTAACAATGATCATCAAGAGGATGGTCTTTTAAATATAGTCAAGGCTCTATCTTATTTTCTCCCGATGACATTGAATGAAATCCTAACAATTACGATAAATGGAATTAATGCAAACCAAAGTGACGTGTAATAGGATAAAATACGGAAGGTAGTCTGATCGCGATGAAAAGGATTTGGACACGTGACTCAATTTGCGATGATTTGCGATATGTGAGAACTGGCGATTTTTGGTTATTCCGAGCTATATCCGATGAATCGCGATTTGAAGTTTTCATATTTTGCAATAATCTCATTCAAAAAAGACTTGGGCACATCCTATGATATACAACGAAGTCGGCCACATGGCAACCAGCATTTAGATTGCTAGCATATCGTTGGCTT
The DNA here is from genome assembly GCA_014526335.1 of Chrysaora quinquecirrha. NCBI lineage: Eukaryota > Metazoa > Cnidaria > Scyphozoa > Semaeostomeae > Pelagiidae > Chrysaora > Chrysaora quinquecirrha. The sequence continues at coordinate 11,993 of JACTAT010000935.1, read as the reverse complement.
TTGCTGCCATAGAAACTGCCTTGTAGAAGCTATTTTTCTTCTGACTCCCTTGTGCTGCAAATGGAGAATTCTCTGGATCCGCCTAAGCACGTCTTATTTTCTTTTTGTATCCCGACTTTGTATTCCAATTACAAATTGCATCGTTGTACTTTGATAGAAATAACCATACGTTTGTTAACGTTATTTATATGAATGAATAGTTGTTTCATTGAAATGCAAATTTCTTTAATCAGATTTTACTCCTCGGATAGATATATTACATCGAGTGCACTGATGGATCAAAAGACGTCATACAGAAGGTAAATTTTTATCAGGAAATTAATCTCTCTTCCCCCCTGATTATCATTCCTTTTCCCAGTGTCCTTGTACATTACCAGGGGGTACTTTGTGTTCTTAACGCCGTGTTTTTTATACTGACTCTGGTTTTATGTTTGGTGGTGGTGACTTCTTTAGTTTCTGAGATAATTAGGGGGACAGGTCCCCCCTCAATGCCGAGTTGGTGCAAAATACCCAGTGCAGATAGGGTTAAGAAATTCAGATATGTATTTGTGAAGCTACGTCGAAAAGGTTGAAAGGACATCAGACTTTAGTAATCTCAGAATGATCACCCAATGGTCACATCTTTCATCGGAATGCTGACTAAAAGCATATACTATGCTTAAAGATAAAATTATATAATTATGTTATTGTAGATACGCTATTTTAAGTGCAAAAACCTATTTGCCACAGGTAGCTACAGTGGTGAAATTTTTTTCTGGACACCAAATTAGCTATGGAGATGTGAACTTTCAAACTTGAACCCGCTATTAATATTACCTGCTCTTCTCGTGCATATTAAGAGTTTCATGATTAAAAAAGATACTCTTTGATCAACTAAAAATTTTTTTCTCCTTCTTTTTGCACAAAATAAATTCAGTAAGCTAGGAAAGGTTCCGACTCGGTCTGTTCTGATGCAAATGGGGCAGGTCCTGTGTCAAAATATTGTTTTCAATAAATTGATCGTCTTTTTTGTAATAAGGGCCAAGAAAGCGTTCCTGGGCCATTTCTGTTATAGAAGAGTATAAGTAGGTGTCTGCCCAATATTTCAGTGCTTAGAAATTCGTTAAAGTGATGTTTTTAAACTTAAGCTACTGTTACGTACTAAGTCCTGCCCAACTTATCAGCAAGCGGTTTATAGATTTAGCTTTTGCGTTGCCAGGTTAACAAATCGGAGAATTTAGCTAATTTCCCCTAACATTGATGAACTGAGAATTAATGCCAGCAGCAAATAAATTTTTCTCTTTTTCGTAGCTGGTCTATTTGAATCACTTAAGTAAGAAAGTAAAGATTATAAAAATTACAGAATTGAAGGATGAATCATTGCTGCAGCTACCTAATATCAACGAAGTAAGCCGTTACGTCTACTTATTAGTTTGGTTCCCTTTAAGGTTCTCTGGCGTCCTGGCCTTATCCAGCCGACTTTTGATGTCGGAAGGTTAGCGAGGTCGCGGTTTGACCCCCAGCTATATGGTAGCGCTCTTGATTAGTTTACCTACTACTGAGATCCTAGCGACCGCCGCTAAGTACGCCATTTCATCTTCACCCGTCTTTATTTTCAGATGAATATGAATATGTCAATGTTTTCTTAGTTTTTAGTTTTTGAATATCCATGAAAACAGTTAAAATCTTCAATAATGCCATTCTTCTCTGCATGTTTACCATAACGGCACTCATTTTTATTTTCTTCTTTTGCTCAGATAGATGTTTTTCTGGCAGAACCATATTTTTCAAGCAGTCTTTTGCCTTGGCAGCATTTTTCATTCTGGTATCATATTTCTCCTCTCCTTTCAATGAGAACACCTCTGCCAATAATTTTACCTTCAAAGGCTGTGTTGAAAGTAGCGGCAGGTAAGAAACAATAGTCTTCTCCGCTCGTCAAAGTATTATTGTTACTTCAATAAAGTTTGAGATTAGGCTGTGATTATCAATTTCAAACTCTAAAAGTTGCAGAGCCTTATTTGCAAAACTTTGTGCATTTTATAGCCATGTATTTCTGTTAAAGACAATTAGAATATTAAAAATGCTACTTTGATACTTTTTTAAATCTTACCAAGTGACCTGACCCTGCTCACTCAGCTATGCACTTGGGATTTAAATGACGCTTTTGCAGCTATAAATGAAAATATAAATTCATGAATAAATTAAAGTTTCATTAGGAATTCCCTGTTTATTAAAGCCCTTGCTTTGGTGATATAATAAAGTTGCGAGAGCTTATAAACTTATAAACCAGTGTATGATTACCATAGATGTTTCATGCTCAAAGGTAGCTATATACAATAATGCCTTTAGGGCTTATATCATTAACTGTATACAATAAAACACACGAACAATTGAAATCAGTTTTTCATTTCTGACTTCAGTATCGATTTTTTTGCGTAAAGTTTTTTTGAGGACAATTAATTCATACCAGAAAATTTGTTAACACTTTACTTTTTTATACTGACCTTAGCATTGAGTCAAGCAAGGTGAAAGGAAATATTCACTGAAATGTTATGCAGCTGTTTGATAAGGTGGATTTGAGCTATTTCCATTCGTTTGCTTTCTAGTTCAATTCAAAGATTTATGGAAAACTCGTTGCCCTGTGAAAGAGGTTGAGGGCTTCACGATGGAAGAATTTGATGCTGTCATTAAGGTAGAAGCAAGAAAATTATTTCTTTTGCAAACTTGCATGTAGAAATGATAAAGCAAAACATGGCCTTATGTATTGCTTGATTAAGATTTTAAATGAAGAGGGAGTTTATATGATATGCACGTTAGGCTTCGTTCCATCAACTACTGATCATAAAAACAATATTTTCTACTACAAGATAGTCATAATAGTTAGAGCTTAAATTAGTTCCTAATACTTGAATTTCTGATTATTCATCTGTTAATTCTGATATATGAACATTCAAAAAAGGTTCAAAACTCAGAGTCAATGGAAAGAGACAGTACATTATCTCTTTGTTATAAGAAAGCTGGATCACGTGACCGAAATGCTACCAAGGCTAACAGTATAGACTAATTAGTAACCACACCTTTAACAGTTGCTATACAAATCAAAGAAGTATGTTAGGAAAATATAAAGATAGTATCCCATGCCCATCTCAGACCACCGCCTCCGATAGACCTTCCTCTATGAGTTGCTCTGCCTTCAAGTGGTTCATCTCAACTCGGTAATTGCTTGTTGTTTTTTGCAGTACATTACAATTGCTTTCATCTATTAGAATTTTTTATGTTAAGTCCTCTGTCGTGTTTTTAAGCCAATGTTGGAGGTGTCATTCCACAGCTTAAAGTCTTGGTCCTGGTCCGCAGAAAATCCATAGTCTTGGTCTTGGTCAATTGGCCCTGTTTCTTTGTGGTGGAATTGTTCATATTACTTAGTGTTCTTGCTTTGCCCTGTTTTTTGTCATGTTACTGTTCATTTTCTCAGTACTGTTCCTCATTCGTCTGCTGATCCTGTTTGTCAGTAGAAGAATTGCTCAAATTCCTAAGTCGGCTCCTCCACCCTGTTCTTCCGCCTTGCTATTGTTGCAATTGCACAGTTGTGTACCTTAGTTTTGAATTTCTTGTGTTACTCATTCGTATTGCTCAGTCCTGTTTCTTGTCCTTGGTAATTTTAATAGCCCCTTTGTCCTGTTCCACTGTCCCATTCCGTAGCCTTGGAATTGTGGAATGGTACGTGTTCCTATGTCCCACTCCAATGTCACCTGTTCCACGAGACAAGACTGACCGTTATTCGTGTTCTTCAGCCCAACCTATTCCTAACCTATTTCTCAATCATTGTTGTCCGTTGTCCAGTTTTAATGTTCAACCTTTAACTGCATTCTTTGTTCATTTGATCCATCTTTGCTAGTTTGTTGTTTCTCAAACCCCATGCGTCTAGCTTGTCCTGGTCAAAATTATACTTGCAAATGTTCAAAAGTGTTAGGATATTTGCATAGCTTCATTTAAACTTAAAATTAAATCAAACTTAGTTTTTAATTTATTAATCAAAAATGCAAATATACTCTTATGAAGCACGCACAAAAAAATAAGAAACAGATTGGAAAAGTATTTCCGAAAAAAATTTTGCCTTTAAGACGTCCCTCTTGTTTGTCAAATACCCACAACAGAAATCATAGAAATATAGCTTCCAGAACTGAGGGCCACGGGTTAAGAAATACCTAACAGCTTGTTAGTTTTCGCAAGTAAGGAAAATCAAAACAGTTGAGACTTCACGATGACACTTAGAAGTAGTTTTGGTTGCTTTCAAATACACTTTTGAAAAACGTTTTCGTGAGGGTTTTGTTTGCTTTGAATGAAATGCGCTTCTGAATAAGATTTTCAAATCAGGTAATCTCATTTTGTTTCATTTGAAAGAGGTAAAACGGGAGCAAAGGCATTTGCACAAAGTGATTCACGCCGGTTGACAGAATATTCATGTAAGCGTCAACTTTCAATCTTTTTAGGCCTTGAGAATTTGTTATTTCCCAGTACATTATTGGCATAAATGAAATTTAGACATCTATTCAATCAACATATTTTCTGGTAGTCATTGTGATGTTAGAAAGAAGAATTTAACATAAATATTTTAGTAGCTGCATTATCTGCAGGCAATGCCTTGCAAGAAAGAAAAGGTTTTTCCTCTTTACTTTTGCAACAATAGCAGTAAGGACAGATATGACAAGCCAGACAAAAGAAAGAAATTTTAGAAGAACATTAGTACCAGTTTAGCCTTGGAAAGACAAGATACCACTCAGCTGCCTTTTGACTTGATACCATTTAACTTGCAGCCTTCTGAACTTTCGCTAGAGTCCGGGAAGGTTATGTGATGCCATGGAGAGCTAACCTCCCGGGACTCTAGCGAACGTTCAGAAGGCTGATGATGATGATGATGATGATGATGAAATTGTACGATGAGCTAGGGTGGGACTCAGTCTCCGAAGATGGAGTATAAGTTCTTAACCCTATTTGGTATGGGGGGGGCGTTTTTCGCCCCCCTCCTACTTTTGGTTGTGTATCATCTGCAAGAACTCCTTAGGAGCTTTGGTAAGGGTCTGACTTTTCGTATAATTTATCAAGAAACATTGTGGTATGGAATATGGTGTTGCGGACTTATTCACGTGACCAGAAAATGCCCATATTTGGAAGCAGGTAATGCAAATTACCCTTCAATCGGCTATATCTCTGTCAATTATTATCAATAATATGAAAGAAATATATATGGTTGAACTTCTCTTGGCAAGAGCTATCATTTGATATATGATTTGAATGTTTTTGGTATTGTTGGCAAATTTTGTCACTTGTCGCGTGATCAATTTAATTAATGTCGTTAATTAGCCTAATTAGCAACTTTTTAAATTTTGGATTGAGTCATGCATAAGGCTGTGTAAACTATGCTTTTGAAGATTTTTACTGAAAATAAAGCTTGTTATATACGTTTTCCAAAATGCTGAGTAAGCAAAAATTTTTCCTCTTCATAAAGGCTTATAAAAGTTGATAGGAAACAGCAATTAGCTGATAATTAGCTTAAATGATAGAAAAAGTTTACTTTCTACAGAGATTTTAACATTTATGGTGCCTTTTACCTATTTTAGTCCGATTTAGCTTGATTTTTGGCAACGTAGATGAAATAGTCATAATTTAACACTGTACACGGTCGCTAGGCAACGTGTCACGTGACTAATTAGCAAACAATAGTATTAATTAGTTACAATTGGGTATTTGCACATGTCTACCAAGTTTCATCTCAATCAGACAAATAGCAGCTGAGATAACTAGGGGGGCGAAAAACGCCCCCCCTCCATACTTAGAGAGGCAAAGAATAGCCCATACCGAATAGGGTTAAATAACCTAGCCCCAGATTATACAAGTTACCCAATTCTACCACTTCACCAGTCTCCCTACTCTTTACGGAAACATAACCTAATCGGACATAACGTAATATTCCAGTATTCCAGTATATTCCAGTATTCCAGTGTATTCCAGTATTCCATTCCGGTATTCCACGTTCCATGTTTTCAAGATAGCCATTTGCATCAATCTCGGCCAAATTGACAGATAAGGGTAATACAAACTAGCTGATTTTAACAATAATCATCAAGAGAATGGTCTTTTCAATATAGTCTAGGCTCTATCTTTTTTGTATTACGAGCGAAAACGATCGTATCTCGGTGAAATTGATGATAAGAACGCCAGATTGATTTCAGCTGCTAATAACAAGATAGGCCAAATAATGTAATCCCATAAGCTTAAGCGCTTTGCAATAAAAACCGTAGCGAGAGATTTCTTTTATCTTTCGTCCAGCTCCGTTCCTCGATAGAACGAATTTAAATAACAATCATCCTGAAAAATCCTTTAGTGGAGATCGAACTTGAACGTGACCCCGGACGTGTTTTCTTCAGTCAGCCATTTTCGCACAGATTAACCAGACAGTTCTGCACCGAGGTATTTATGTTGTAGAAGACTCTACAACATACCGAGTAGGGTTAAATAACCTAGCCCCAGATTATACAAGTTACCCAATGCTACCACTTCACCAGTCTCCCTACTCTTTACGGAAACATAACGTAATCGGACAAACAAGGGTAAGGACTGAAAAATACAAATCTAGCTTCTATCCTCATTGCTTGTGGGAATGGAATAAGCTGGGAGCTGAGATAAGAGTTGGACCTTCTGTTGCTGTTTTAAAAAAATGTACTTTCGGAAATCCGTCCCCCTGAAAAATCCATTTATGATATCCATGACCTGAAGGGTTCATCTTACCTAACACAGTTCAGAGTTGGTCTTAGCAAGCTGAATTATCACAAATTAAGCACCACTTTAGAGATATCGTAAACCCAATGTGTCCAACAAACGATGGAATTGAAGATACAGAACACTTTTCGTTGCTCTCTTCACTGTTTTAATTCATGATTAAATGTTCAGTTGATGATGAATATGACTAGAATGTGACTTCAGATTTGACTATCGATTCTTTGATTTAAAGTAACTGAAACCATTTTATTTCAGCATGCTTCAGCGCCAAATGATAAAGATGATTATGGCTTATTGTTCGAAATGGAACCGTATCCTGTCTGGGAATACGAAAATGAGATTCTTTCAGGAATAACAGATGTTTGCACTTTTGATTTTTCCATCCAAGTTCCAGATAATGACATTGCTTTTGATGGAATCATTTGTGATTTGAGGTATTGTAATTTGAATTTTACTTGAATATATGATTTTAGATGGAACAACTGGATTGACTTTCAATAACCGAGGAGAAAAATATCAGTAAGTTTTTCTGGCAAATGTTATCCCTTTCATATTTGAACAATATAAATTAAACTTTTTAATCATTCGTTTTTGAAAATAGAGCTGGAAAATGTAATGCTATGGTCGCTTGGATTGACTTTTACTTAGGCGAATGCAGCAGTTGGACAACTGGCTTTCAGGTAAATTGGGTAAATTTTCTTGCTTAAGATTTATTTATATGTTGTGTCGTATGATTTCGATTTCTTGGCAAATTATTGTACCTGCCATGTACAGAGGCTAGTTTACTTTGACAATCTTGACATCATCTTTTTTCTATACCACTAAACTTTTAAGATACAAAGAACAAACGCAAAATTACCTGTCTTTGGCTTGGAACCAAAAGGCGATTGCATTGAGCTGCCTCCACACAGAAGTGAACATCAAGGAAAGTGTTTCATATGCGTTCGCACAATCTGCTCTGTCTGCTATGGTAATGTCACTGGCCGTGGCTGTAGCGTCGACATATTTTTCTGTGAATTGGACTCCGGCAAACAGAAAATTGCGACTTAACTTCTCATGAAAGCATCTATGATAGCTGTGTCGATACATTGAGTATTAAATACGAATTATATATTCCTCTGCTCAATAAAAAAGCTCTTCTCAACATTAATTGCAATGCAATTTGAAAACGGTCAACTTTCTTCCAACTGGCCTGCATTGAAATTTCAGAGGAAACCTTTGCCAATGGCCAAGGAAGTATGGGGACATGTTGATGGAACCGCCCTATCCTCTGGCAATGATCGAGCAGCTGAAGCTGGCCATGGAAAGTCCACGAAGAAGGCGATGGTGACTCAGGTTATTGACATTCAGTCGAATTTAATCTTTTTGGAGAGCTCCTGCAAAACACCAAATGACCTGGAGGATAATCTCAAACCTCATTTTGAGAGGGATACACTGAACAACAAAATCATTTCTCAAGAGAAAGTTCTACTTCATCCAAAATGAGAGAAGGTCAATCGGCCCAGGACCATATTAAAGATATGAAATAAATCGCGTATAGACCAGCAGTGCCCGAGTCTGCAGTGGCTGAACAAGAGCAAGTTGTTGCACTACTCCTATAGGTCTCCTAACGAGCTATACAACACTCGTTTTAGCTTTGGAAGCAAAGGAGGATGAACTATCACTGCCAGTAAAGCCGTAGAAACAACTCGGAACAATCGAGATTGCACTGCAGGTAGAAAAGGACGTACAAGGGCCTTTCAGAGGCCTTTGTTACATAAGGAGGTCATAAGCGTTTCAAATATCGCCAAAAGAAGCTAATGAATTCTAGCAAACCAACAATGATGCCAAGACTGCAGAGAAAGAAGATGAAGAATCAAACTCTCCACTCTTTCTGATTACAACCGGCCAAGTGGAAAATAATTTGAACGAACAATAGATTTTTGACTATGGAGTAGCTCAGCATATGACTTGCTATAAAGAGCTACTGATTAATTACCGCAAGTTTCATGTACCTGAAATAATCAGACTGGGTTGCAGAGTGGAGGCTTATGGATCGTAACTGGCAACATTAACATGCACGTAGGCCATAATAAACAAGGAACCACTAAAATTGATTGAGTACTTCATGTTCCAAAGTTAACCTACAATCGAGATTGCACTGCAGGTAGAAAAGGACGTACAAGGGCCTTTCAGAGGCCTTTGTTACATAAGGAGGTCATAAGCGTTTCAAATATCGCCAAAAGAAGCTAATGAATTCTAGCAAACCGACAATGATGCCAAGACTGCAGAGAAAGAAGATGAAGAATCAAACTCTCCACTCTTTCTGATTACAACCGGGCAAGTGGAAAATAATTTGAACGAACAATAGATTTTTGACTATGGAGTAGCTCAGCATATGACTTGCTATAAAGAGCTACTGATTAATTACCGCAAGTTTCATGTACCTGAAATAATCAGACTGGGTTGCAGAGTGGAGGCTTATGGATCGTAACTGGCAACATTAACATGCACGTAGGCCATAATAAACAAGGAACCACTAAAATTGATTGAGTACTTCATGTTCCAAAGTTAACCTGCAATTTTTTTAGTGTTCAAACTGTCACAAAAAAATAATGATTGTGCTGTTTGAACATAGCTGTTGCTGGGTGCAAGACGTCAGTAGAAAGGTAATAGGCAAAGGAAGAGTCTTCAAAGGGTTATCAGATTATTTGTGAACCAAAGATATCAGCAGGAGATCCTCAAGCTAAAATGACATAAATTGATAATTCAAGTAAGATAGATTTATGGCACCAAAGACTGGGACATGTGAATATAAAGCAGTTGACACAAGCAGTAAAAGGCGTTCTCGCTATTGATACTAAATTATTAGAGAGCGACAAACTGAGCTTTTTTGAAGGATTTATAAGTTTCGGCTCATTATGGCAAGATGAGCCAAAAACCTTTCAAGCCAGCGGGAGATATTAAGACTACCAGAAAACTACAGATAGTTTGTAGTTGCGTTTGTGAACCCATGGTCATGTAGAGCTTCAATGGACTGCGTTACTTTGTCACATTCATTGATGATTATTCAAGATGCGTCAAGATTTACTTATCCTAGAGAATTCAGAGGTCCTAAAATAAGTTTAAAGAGTTCAAAGAAGATTGGAACTCTGCGTAAAGACAATAGCGGCGAGTACAAATCAACTGAGTTTGAATACTATCTGAAAAGGAAAGGATAAACATGAAACTCCAGTTCCCCACTCTCCTCAGCAGAATGGTGTTGCAAAGCATATAAACCAGAGCCTCTTTGAATCAGAGAGGGAAATGGTATATCATGGGAGACGTGACAAGGTACAACTTTTTGGCAGAGGCAGTTGCAACCATTAGAAGCCGAGTTACAACTAAAAGGCACCTGATGTCTTTCATTTTCGGGTATTGGGCTCTATTGCTTATTCTGGTTCCTGATGCTGAGTGGAGAACGCTAGATAAGAAAAACAATAAAGCTTCGATTCTTGAGATTTTGGGTTTGTGGTATAAAGAACAGGAAACTTGTCATTCGAAGGGATCTTTAGTGAATCTGACTTTAATAAACGAAAACTATCTGCAGAGGTAGAGCCAGAAGAAGAGATTGATCAAAAAGCAGGATCAGAATACATCGGCCCATCAGAGATGCCAACATTGGAATATTCAGATGACAAGGATCAGCAGGAACTACCTCGACGATCTCAGATCAACAAAAGCTGTATCTCCAGCTCGTTTGGGTGTCGATGGCTATACTGAAGCACCTCTTCGTCGTGCAACTATGGGAGAACCAGCTACTTTTGAAGAAGCCTTGAATAGCAAGTACTCAGAGCAGCGGAAAGCAGACCCAGAATAACAATCGTTGGTGGAAATTAAAAATTGGAACTAGTTGAATTGCCACAAAATTACAGGGCCATTGAAAAGGGTACTCCTAGAAGTATAGCATTGATTATAATAAAACGTTCTCTACTGTTGTACAGTTCAGCTTCATTCAAACATTACTGGAATTTACAGTGCAAAACGGGATGAAATGACGTGATCACGGCCTTCCTGGAAGGAGATGTGCAAGAAGGAGAAATGGGAAATGGTTTGTAGACTCAAGATATCACTGTATTGGCTCCAGCATTCTCCACGCTGCTGGAATCAGCTGTTAGGAGAATCCATTGAGTTATTAAACTTCAAGCAAAGCCAGGTAGATCCATGCATCTTTACAGAAGGATCTGTTGCGAAATAATTGACCATCATATCCGTATATGTAGATGATATAATCATAGTCATTAGCTACTAACTAGCGAGAGATGGAGAAAATCAACGCAAGACTCAGCAAAACTTCAAAGTGAAAGATAATACACGAGCAGATATCTGTAAAAAACTAAACGATTGCCTAATCACAAAATTTTTTTCTGATTCTGATACTGTAAAGGTTGGAGAATCATTTTTCAAGATGGACCCTAGTGAATTATTTTTAGAAAACACGTGATTTGTGATATCATAAAGCCTAAAAAGTCCCACAATAAAGCCAATATCTCTCACCGTTAGTGTCATACAATGAAGCAAATTACGCTTGTGTAACATTGATGGAAACCGTAAATGCTCTAATAAACAATTGATAATCAACCGCAATGTTATTGAACTTAATTATAGTCTTATTTTAAATCTTAATCTTAATCTTTATCTTCTTCCAAGTCTTAAGCTTTAATCTAAATTTTAACTTGAAATCTAAAGTTAATCAAAATTACAAATCAAATCAAAATTAAGCTTGAAACAAAAATTACAATTAAAGTTTTAAAAATCAAAATTTAAATTAACATTTAGATTAAGATTAGAGCCAACATTAGAAATAAAATTATAATTAAAATAAAATTAAAATAAAAATTAAAACTAAAATTAGAATTAAATTTTTAATTACATAAGATTAAAATTGAAATTTATATTTAAGTTTAAATTACAATTACAATTAAAATAAAAGGTTAGATAAAAAATGAAATGAACATCAAATAAAAATGAAACTTACTATTGAAGTTTAAGCAGACATTTAAAATTAAAAATTTTAAAATCTTAATTAAATTCAACTAGGTATCTTTTGTTGGTGGAAATGTTTTTGATCTTTCAAAGGACCTTTTAGACTTTAAAAATAACAAAAGCAAAATACCAAAATAGTTGTCTTAGGCAGGATTTGAACTCTTGCCCTGCATTGTGCTATCTAACCGTGCTCTTATATAAGGAGATTATCTCCTAATGATCACAATAGAAAC
>JACTAT010000934.1:0-12562 GCA_014526335.1 Chrysaora quinquecirrha | reverse complement strand
AAAGCAGTTTTCATTGGTGTAATCACCGGCATGGAGATTGCATGGATTCCACCCTGGAGTCAATAAGGAAAACATGAATAAGAAATCAGGTCTGCAAAAATTTAAGAAAAAAATTCAAAAAATGCTTGATCAAAGAGAAGGGTTGGAAGCAACTAAAAACAGCAAAAATTTAAGAAATTTTAAGAAATGTTAGGACGTTTTTTCAGGAGTATTTTAAAGACTTTAAACAAATATTTAAGCTCCAAGCCACCAAATTCATTACACTGTAATCTAGGCTCTTGATGCCACAGATCTGTGGTGGACAGAAACCAATAAAACAACAGAAATAACAGAAGAACAATAGAAACTGGCTTAGGATGTTGCGTCTCGTCCCACAGATTCCACCACATTGGCACAAGAAAGTGCTGGAAAAATCAATTTACATGATTATGAACAATTGAAAAATTAAACAATATGGCTGTCATTGTTTGTGAAGTGAAACAAAACAATAACATAAGCTGTTTATATTTTTAATCTTGTTTGTTTTATCAGAACATAATCCTACACAGTCACACACAGACATGCTATGCACGAGTTTCTTTATCCTTTCATCCTGTGCAGCAATTTGCAACTGAAATTTTTCAAGACAAAAAGTAAAGTGGCCTAGCTACAGACTCGACTGAAAGAAAGGCCTTTCAAAAATAGAATTTCACTGAGAGGGGATGGGAAGGTCTTGAGGGATAATTAAAAAAGAAAACCGGATGTTATAGACCTAGCCCAGATATATTAGGAAATGGCCTAGGCAGCGCCAGACAGGGCCTACTAAAAAACTAAAGACTGTGAACTACAAGGCATGCCTAGGGAAAGCGACGATAATCTGTTTTTAGGCTGCTTTGAATTTGAGTTAAAAGTTGACACAACAAGGGTTCATTTTACCTGTCTCCCATGGTCATTAGCAATTCACGTAACCGGTCTTCGTGTATAAACCCTATCCCATCTTCGTCAAAACAGGCGAACGCATTCCGTATCACATCCTCCGGATCAGTGCCATTTAGCTTTTCTCCATACAACGTTAGGAACATTGTGAAATTTATTGGTCCTGGTGCTTCCTTCATCATTCCCTCAAGATAATCATCGGATGGATCTTTGCCTAAAGATGCTAACATGTCGTGAAGATCTTCCTTGTCTATGAAACCATCTCTGTTTTGGTCAATCATGTTGAAGGCCTCCTTGAATTCTTGAATTTGTGATTGATCGAACATGGCAAAAACATTCGATGTGGCACGCTGTGCCCTTTTCTTAGTCGCCTTTCCCTTGGTTTTTTTGCTTGCCATTTTGAATTTTTATAAACTTCTTACTGAAATGGACGAATTCACTGTGCCTTGGCCTTCTTTCCTGCTTCAAAAAGTCAAAACGCCAACACTGAAGCAGCCAGCCAAAGAAATCCAAATATGGTCGCCGGCCCCTCCCAATGTTGTTTTTTCATGACTTTGTATCAACAATAGGCTCATTATGTTTTAGCCAATGAAAACACGCGTTTCTTCACTCGTATGAGGCACATTGATTTTCTCAGGAAGAGGCTGTGTGATTCTATTGTTTTCTCTTCAACTTTTCGCCCCTCTTATCACTGCTCTGCTGCGTTTTTTATTGAAACTATTGAAAGATATTCACACATTCATAATTTAAATTCTTATCAAACCACATCGATTCTTTGCTCACTTTTTATTCGACAATCTTTTGTCGGTATGAAAAAGCCATCATGAACATCATCGTCATCATCATGATCATCATGATCATCATCATCATCATCATCATCATCATCATCATCATCATCATCATCATCATCATCATCATCATCATCATCATCAACATCATCATCGTCATCATCATCATCATCATCATCATCTTCTTCATCATCATCATCATCATCATCATCATCATCATCATCATCATCATCATCGTTATCATCATCATTATCATCATCATCATCGTCATCATCATCATCATCATCATCATCATCGTCATCATCGTTCTCATCATCATCATCATCATCCTCATCATCGTTATCATCATCATCGTCATCATCATCATCATCATTATCATCGTCGTTATTATCAAAAACTGCAGCTGCTGTAAATCAATTTTTTACAAACTTCGGAATCTTCTTCCTCACTAGAACTCCAAGAAGGAAATGGAGGTAGAGAGAAGTAAAAGATCGGAATAATCAATAAACCATGTTGAGACTCTGTAAAAAGTTGAGGTCCATCCAATTTCAAAAATCCATGCCTATGTATGTACCTGCAAGGCTGGGAGCTGACCGTTGGGTCGAGAAAGAAATGTGAAAAGAACATCTGATTGAGCAGCTTGCTTTGAATGAAACATTGGGTAATCATTAATGCCGAACAATTCATTAGCATGTGATCAAGAAAGACAGACTCGAATATTTATGCATCTGATGTGATACCGATGCTGCCTGAGGAGGGTGGGGCATCTAGCTTTTTTTAGCTAAACCAATCACAGTTGACCCCTCCCTCACCTTTCAACCTATCCCCGCACTTGCAATAGTGTGAAGACAAAGGTAGTAAAAATGCCTGTCAAAACCGTAGACTCAAAATGAGTAAACCTACTAATTTGCTACAGTACTTCTTAGTGGCAATATAAACAAGGTACAGATGCCCAGCTGCCCCGCTGCCCTCAAACACGAATAAGGCTAAATGAACACCTTGCATTTTCTCTATCATAAGTTCTGCTAAATCAGAACTTATAACATGTATAGATAGTATTATTTATGTTAATTGGATTATTTGTTATATATACAATTTTAAATGCAAAATAAAAGGATTTTAAAGATTTAAAAAGCAGAAGTAATAAACATAGATATACCTGTCGCCCATTGTTGTCATTAGTTCACGTAATCGATTCTCTGGGATGAAACCACTGCCTTCTTCGTCAAAGCAACCAAACGCATTCTTGATAACATCTTCAGGATCTGTGCCGTTTAATTTTTCACCATAAAGAGTAAGAAACATTGTAAAATTAATAGCTCCCGTTGCTTCCTTCATCATACCATCAATGTAGTCCTCTTTGGGTTCTTTACCAAGAGAAGCAAACATGTCCTGAAGATCAGCTTTATCAATGAATCCATCTCTGTTTTGATCTATCATGTTAAATGCTTCTTTAAATTCTTGAATTTGAGATTGATCAAACATAGCAAAGACATTAGAAGTGGCTCTTTGAGCCCTCTTCTTTCCTGCCGCTTTCTTTCCCTTTTTGCTCGACATTTTGACTTCCAATAAGCAAAAGCAGAAAGAACTACCAGTCCAGGTTTGAACCTACAAGCGGAGTGAAAAATAAGTTTGGTCGTTGTAATATTTGGGCACAACCCTTTTCTTCAGAAATAGGATTACCCGCTTTTCTTTTTCCATATAAGGAATGCGGATTTTTATTAACGGCTCGAGGTCATTTCGCCATTATGGAATATCTGTTCACTACAGTACATTTTTCAAAAAGAAAAAAGTAATAAAACTTTCAGATAAACACATATTTATCACATATATTACGCTGAGTTATAGTTTTACACAGTTTTTATTGACAAAAATCATTATTTAGGCTCCAACAATTTTCAAGTGTTCTGCGTTCAGCTTTGGCTAGAAGCAACTCTCTGCATTGTTCATATCAGAAAGTTTGCCCCTGTTTTTTGGCAAACTAGTGTCGAAAAATTAAAAGTGAATAGGTTTGGGCAAAAGCTTAAACCTCGTTTAACAATTTTCTGTAATTGTAATCAAAATTTCCAACCTTGGAATATCTTTTTAGAAAACAGATGTGAAGTTTCTAAAATAATTTCATGCTAAAATTTATGCAAAATCGTAATCCCAAAGGACCCTATGTGGCTTTTAAAGGACAAAAGAATCAATTGAAAATAAAGAATTATCAAAATCTCTTTTGTGAGATGAATTACTTGAAGAGGCTTATTATCTAAGAATAGCAGAAGCATTCCTGAAGAGCTTCGAAATAAATCAAGCTAATTTCAGTTTCAGGCTAAGGCATTTATGCTCTACACTTTTTTTTAATAAGCAACTTGACTTTTATCCAACCCTCAAAGTTGCTTAAAATTTTAGACATTTCAGCCCTCAAAGTTGCTTAAAATTTATGTACCTTACAACCACCACTGATTTCGCTGGTCAAAATCGTCAACTGTTAGGCCTACAACACGACTTTTGGAAGACAGTAAGTGGAAAAACGTTAGCTATTAATAAACTTCAGCTGCTATTTCATAAGAACCAACAATTTCTCCTGTCTAAAACAGAAAGAGAATAAGCTTGGTTGGTCTTAAATGCTTACAGTAATTCAATTGAGCCCTCATGTTAATGGTCACTTCAGCCCTTGTTGCTATGCATTCTTCTTAATTTGCTCCCAAAATTTTTACATTTTTGTGTTTCAAATTTAGCATCAGACTGAGGGCTGGGAAAATTTGTCGCTAGCAGACCATTTTAATGTGTTCTACCACAACAACAGTCTAACTGCACCTTAAACAAATTCAGTGGGTTCTTGTCAGCGGTGACTCCGGGGAGGGGGGTACATTACCTATGAATGGACGGGGATGTGCCGCCCAAACTCCAGAAGCCCACCCACTGATAGTATAAACCTTATGTGAACCAGAAACCAGAAACAGACCCTATTTAATGAGTAAAAATAAGCGGAATATGAAATAATAAGACTTTCTAGACCTTATTATTGCTTGATATTGTACTACGAACATTTTTGACGCACTTGTCTGACCGAATTAAAGTTCAACTTTCGACTTTTCTTCAATTTGACATCCACTTTTATGGGGTTTTGGTTAAATCATACCCACTTTTGGAGAATTTTAGGGCCAAAAACCCACCCATATGGGCGGCACATAACCGTACCCAAATTATACTAAGTACCCCCCTCCAGGCGGTGACTATCATCTTTACTATTTGTTCTTTAGAGTCTGGACCCCTTTCCTGCCGGGGCAATTGTCCCTACCTGCCTCCCTCGCTACGCCCGCCACTGTTTGCGAGGGTTCTTGAACTCTGCATATCCACGTAATGATATTAAGCGACGAATCGCTAACCAGCACTTCTGCCATATTTAAGAAAAAGGTAGCGCATTTTTCCTGGCTTATCGCAGACAAAACAAACACTACTTTTTTGCTTAAATGATTTTATCCACACATCAATTTATTGATAATGTAGCTTGTTTTTTTACTTCATCTAATTAAACACAAGTTTTATCAGCAGAAATCAGCATTAGCGGCTCTAGAACGAGTTGTGTCTCTCTTCTTCCAGAACGTGTCCTTATTTTCATTGCATAGAATTAACGTCCGAACAATCTTCGTCTCCATGAAGATCTTCTTCTGATAACCGAGAATCTTCGTCTCCATGAAGATCTTCTTCTGTCTTCTCCAGAATCTTCGTCTCCAAGGATCTGACGCTATTACTGTGGACTCTTCATCTTCTGCAAGGAGAATTTTTACATGTATTTTTTTATGGGACACTCAAGCTTTGACCAACAGCATTGAAAGTTTCTTCTAATTTTCGGGTTTTGAGTACTGAAAGTTTGCTGAGAGTTTTTAAATATATATTGTAAATAGTAATTGCATCAATGAAGTTCAAACCCATTTCTCCATCGTATTTGGATGATTGTGGCTTTCCAATTTGTCTACGTGTCACAAAAATACTATTGCCGAAAAAACATGGAGATATAATATAAGACAATATATCACAGACTAAAGTGAAAAGTTACTTAATTATACTGGTGTTTTCTAAATTTTGTTCAAAAGTTCTGATCAGTTGGGGTGAAAAAGTTCACGCCAAGTCACTTTTTTCACATTAAAGGCCGTTAAAAATCGTCGAATTTTCCCTCAAAAAATCTGCAGTACAGCAGCTAGAAACTAATACGAATTCGTTACTAAAACCTCACTCTTGATATTTTGAAGATGACAATTTGTCCATAATTCTTTTTCGAAAAAGTGTTTGATCAACAAGATTTGTCAGTTACCTGGTTTAACTTCATTTTCTATGTCTTCTTCAGGTGAAAATTCTTTGCCTGTTTCTTCATCATTTTGAATCTTCATTGCATCTCTGTCATCTTCTGGAGTCTCCAATTCAATTTCATCTTCATCTTCAATTTGTTCTTTGCTTGCTATGTCTGCTATTTCATTATCTCCAGCAGTTTTTTCTCCTGTCTAAAAAGAAAACAGAAAATGCGAGTGGTGATCAGAAATTTAGAATCCAGGACGGCAACTCTTGTAATGGCAGTGTTGCTTGCATTCGTCTTAGATTATCGAGAAAATAGAAATTTAATGCTTGTTTCAAAATCCAGCATCAGTTTAAATTAAAATAAATTATTTCATGCGAATTGCATTTTGTTACCTTTCTTCAAGGGTATACATTGAATCATAATGAATTGCTAAGGAAAACAAGCTTGCCTATGTATGAAGGTTAGCATCAGGTAGCAAGATAGATGTACCTCATAAACTGAGTTTACGAAACATTAATACTTACCAAAGATACAGATAACTGTTCCAAGTTGAAGCAAAATTGCCAAGATTAGACCGGCCTTCATCGTTTTGGCAGCTAGTGTTCCTGCGAATCTTCACCCAAATATTGGCTGTCCAAGGACTGAACGAGTAACTTATGCCTGGCTTTCCAGAATTGCTCCCTTTTTAAGTCGAATTGCAGTCTCTTGGGGATGAAGAAATCTTTCTCCCGCGAGGGACGTAAAGTTCTGATTTTCGTCTTGTAAACAAACACCTCATTCGTGCCTTGCTTGCTGGCACTCAATTTTGAAAAGCCAGTGGAATGTTTTATACCAAACTAATTTAGAATTATTTCTCTTCAGAGCGCAAAAATCCCTTTAGAAATATCATAGCAAAAGAGGCATTAAGCCTGTTGCATATCGTCGTGCAAGTCTTATCCCCAACACAATGCCTCTTGCAGCAACATGCACGTTTCTCAAGAGACTTACATTTTCTTCAAAACTGGGACATTTTTCTTTCCGGGACAAAAATAACGAAATTTTTTAAAGCAATCAACACACGCTTTTTCGCTCTGTTATCAGCCTAGATGATGTTCCTCGCTTCAAGAAAATCTTTGCTTTAAATCAGCTTCGGGTCCGGTAGGTAGGGCTGCTTCCTCAAATTAACAAACCCTAAAAACACAATGCTTCAGATTGCGCATCATAATGATAGCTACTACCCTTAAGCTATTGTTCCATAGCACGAAATTCCCCCAGATATTTCGTTAAAGGGAACTAAAAATGCTAGTCCCTTTTTAGACTAGAAAACTCTCCATACCACAGGAAGCAAAAACCGGAATGATGCTCGCAAGATATGCCCTGTTATTGTTATTGCAATATTTTACCCCCGTATCGCTGCGCTTTTTGGCGTACTATTTTGTTTAATGTATGACCTGCGTGGGGGGTCGGCTATTACATCGATAGGACATATCTTGCGAGTTTCAAACGAATTTCGAAGTCGGATTTTTTTGATCGTGACACTGTGATAGGGAAAATTTTGTTTCATGAAAAGTGAGCAACTATTTTGAATCCGCTCCACATTTTTTCTTCCGAAGACTGTGAAACAAACAGTCTAGCGACTAAGTTGAATAATTTCGCAACAGTTTGATGTATCCTATTTAGTGTTTGCTGCAGCAACGACCAAAATAACACAAAAACAAAACAGTTAATTCCGTTAGGTTGAAGTTGAAGTTGCGCTTCTTGTCTTCGTATTCTTTAACGAAAATTGCAGAGTCAACATAACAACAATTCACTGGGCTTCGCGTAGAAAGAGAATGGAAAACAAAATGCCGTAGCGTCTTTAAGAAGTTTGCATTCTCATTGGTGGTTGCATCCTGTTTCAACAACAGCCTGCAGCTAATAGGCAATGCCGCGGCAGAGATCACGACAGACATAAGACTCCGGTTTAGCAAGTTTATAGTATTTATCGCCGAAGCTTAAAAATATCTTAGCATTAGCTTCCAAAGGTAAAATATACTAAATTTGTTTGTTTGATAAGAGCACGGCAATATAAAAGCGATTATTTTATATAATTAATCTGCGAAATAGAAAGATGGAAAAATGAAAATGTCATTCTTCTGTATCGCATTTTGACTCAGCTTCACTTTCAGATTCTTGCTCTATTGATTCCATCTTAAAAAGAAAAAATATTCTAAACGCTTTCAAGTCGCAGACACGCAAATCCTGTTTTTGCCATCGTTAGAAGTTTAAGAATTTCATGAGGGATGTCCTACGAACAGAGACGAGACAATAACAGGACTTTTTCGATATTTCTGACCAAGGAGGTTTTTTGCCACCCAAAACAATTTCAGCGACCGCAAAACATGCACAGGAAGCTGAAACTCTTTATCAGTTCAAGTTTACCCTGCTGTTCTAAAAATAGCATTGCAGTTCAACTAGTAGTCACACGAGTTGTGAAATCCATTATTTGAAATTCTCCTCTTTAATCTCATGATTTTTCTGCTGATTATATGTCATTTTTATTTTCAATCTATTAAAAAATAGTTTCATCCTGTTCTATGCCATTTCCAATTTACATGTACGTTTTCAGAGAAGTTAAAACTACACAGAAACAAAGAAGTCAATGTATAAAATAGAATTCTACTGTTGTTCACAAGATGTACAGTAAGACGTCACAGATTCAATAAATTGCTGACATAAGCAATTAAAAAAATCAGCGTTCACCATTATCATAGGAAAGCTTTATTAAAGATTATTTATTTAGCGTATACCTATACAATTCAACGTCTTTTCCCACAGTTCCTAATTCCAAATATGGTCATCAAGTGTGGTCACGTGATTATTAAATCTTCATAAGCAAACTACATACATTTTGAAACGATCAAAGCATTTCGGCTGGGGTACGGGTTTAGCAGAGAAAAGCATTGAAAGATATATGTGGGGTAAAAATGCGAACCCTTGTAAAAACATAAATTTGGTATCAAAGACTCAGTGTAGCCATAACGGCAATCTGGATAGTATGCAAAGAAAAACAGACCTGTGTCCGTTCATGTAATCTCACAGATGTATAGTTATTAGGCCTAGGGGGAGATCATATAAATAAACTTGAACTTACAAGTAACTCTTCGTCGTTTTCACCTTCATCATCATCATCATCACCAACATCCTCATCGTTATCCTCGTCGTCGTCATCACCGTCTTCATTATCGGCACTATGGTTATCGTCACCTTGTTCGTCTTCTCCAATTTCGCTTTCCACCGAACCCGGAAGTCTATCCGTTTCTTCCATGTCATTTTCCTCTTCTAAAATTTATTAAAAACACACGCGCATTTATGTTGCCATCATTTCAAGATTTACGTGATTCAAAAAGGAAGCAACAAGGTCGGATAGAACTGGCTGGCTGGGTCCTATTGTTTTATGCGTAAATCTCTAAACCTGGCAAAGATAAATGCCAATTACATTAAATCCAAATTACATCGTTGTCATTCGCTACGAGAGCTGAAACAAAGGAACATACCTTTATCCTCATACGACATGATAGGGTTGTTAACACCCCTTAGATCCATTGCCGGCGTGTTTCGTTGAGCGACCTGAAAGACATAAATTTGTATCCTTTAACGATTAAGAATCATCGGTTAAGAAACAAGACCGGAAATCCCTCCGTCAGTATGGCTACTTTCTCAAACTTTCATCGATACCATTGCTTTGGTTGATCATAACAAAGCTCATGAAGAAGAATAATTTCATGAAGAGCAATTCCGCGCAAAAAATGTTGGAATCGAATGGCGTCATCATACTGTTCATTAGTTTGGCTATTTAGGGATATTTCTAAACTGAGCAATTGCTCAATATGTAGAGGGTAGATACAATTAGGCTAGGCCTATGTACGAAATCCCTGTAGTGTTCCAAAACTATTTTAAAACTAATGAAAGCTTACATAACTACGAAACTCGACAACAAAAAAATTACAAAATTCATAAAACTAATAAGAAATGGGGTGATAAGATGATTCACAACAAAGGGGCTCGTCTTTGGAATGCATTACCTTCATCACTAAAAAATATCAGAAATTCGTTAAAATTTGGAAAACTTCTTAAGAAACGCATCATTGATGGTTATTAATTTTAGTCATCTAACTTTATTATAACTTTAATTTAGCGGTCCAAGCCTGATAATCCCTGTTTTTCTTGGGTCGCGTAAAACACATTATTTTGCTTTTGTATCTTATACATATATTGTGTGTTTTACAAATGAAATTGAATTGAATTGAATTGAATGAATTAGGTTCTTAACTTCTGATATTTTTCCACCTCCCAAAAAGAAACGTTTTTTTTTATAGTTTACACTGCGTCTTTTAAGCTACCTATCATAATGATTAACGAGTATCACGACAAAGAAACACTCACATGCGTTAAGAGAAGGTCTAATCTTCCATGTAGTTTACTGAGCTTTGGATATAATTTTGTTCTTGAATCCAATGTTTGATATAACGCACTTAGGCTTCTCATAAGATTCGGCATCTGAAGAAAGGGATAGTAAAGACTCATCACAACAACATAAAATTACAAAAATCTTATGATTTTGGCCTAGAAATCAAACATATTACAACAGAAGAGCATAAATAATACTTTTTGCTGCATGTAATATTGTTATACTATCAAATTTCGAGCCCCAGTAATAATCGAAAATGAGATGTCACACACTTGTTTTGAAAGTAGGTCAATAAGCAAAAATTAGCAAAAAGAGTTTCGGAAAATTATGGGGGAGATCTTTCGGAAGGTTAAAATTTCCGACAAAAATCGTTCGAAACTCTGTGAATTTAATGCACAAAGAATGCTGTGCCGCGCTTTTCTGACAGTTTGAACAAATTGTGAGGACGTTTTTTATAAAAAATTTCGTTTGGTCGAGTAGCCAATAAAATTTCGAATTGACCAAGCTGTAACAGGGTCGATGTGGACGGTAAGGCTTACGTGGCGTCTAACTATCTACAAGACGAAATTAAAAAAAAAAAACTCGAGATTTTTAGCATGCATTTAGTTTTATGGCGGATGGATAAAAAAGGAATTCATAAAAGCTAAGCAATTTTTCGCAGTCTTCTTGATTACATATCTATCTGAGTAAGATAAACTGCAACTGCATGCGATTTTATAAATTAGGCCAGGTACAAACCAAACATGATATCCCTCTGAAATACATTTCAGCCGAATAGAGATGATCGAAATAAAGGAAAGTTAAAGTTTACCGAAATCAGATACGTCATATGAACATTCAGCAAAACCCTTATCCAAAGTGTCAGTTCGGGTCCCCTAAAACAAAGATATCACATTATATTCAAAAGATAAATATGTAGCCAGTTTCACTCGTTTTAAAACTATACTACTGAATGAAATACCGTAATTTTTTAATTTATTGCCGGTATTGTTACACTGCTATATCAAAATTAAATGATATATGATATTATTATTACTAATAGCAATATTATATTAATTCACTTGATGTTATACAGTAAACCCCCAAAACAAGAAAACATTTTTCAGCAACACAGGCTGACATTTTCTTAAAAATATCGTTAAAAAAATCATGAAGAGTAATAAAATTTTAACAGATGCGAAATATCTGTGCTTTTTTCTTATTTACAGGCGGTATGTTCTTGACAAAAAAGTCGTTTTTCTATGTTCTTTTCTACAGGGTTTTATGGTATTCAGGGTGCGTTCTTTTGGAGTGAAGCAAAGTTTGACTCGACATTGTTCTGCTTTTTTCATTGCATTAGCGAAGCTACTTCGTAGCTTTCGTAGCAATTCGCTTTTATTGTTTAGAGGAGTAACAAAGATTTTCTTTGCCCTTTGGGATTTGATTCGGTTCTTCGTTGTTGTTTCTTGGTGCATCTTAAGATCAAGTGATTTTTTATAAGAAACCGCTTTATAAGAAACCCACTAGTAAGATTTTTGGCAAATTACAATAGATTCTTTTGTTCTTTTGTTTCTTAAAACAATAGAAAACAATAGAAAATTTAAGAAACTTTTACTAGTGAGGCTTTAGCTAGGTTTCTTATATAAGTACAATGTAGCAAAATGTAGTGCTGTGTAGTGTAGTGCAGTTAATTGTAGTGTTGTGCAGCGCAGTAAAGTGTCGTACAATGTAGAGAAGTTCAGTGTAGTGTAGTGTTAAGCAGTGTAGTACAGTGTAGTGTATTGTGGAGCAGTAGTGTAGTGTGGAACAGTGTAGTAAACCGCAGTGTAGTGTAGTGCAGACTTGTGTAGTGCAGTGTAGTGTAGTGCAGGGAGGCGTAGCGCAGTGTAGTGTAATGCAGTGAAGTGTAGTGCAGGACAGAGGTGTATAATGTTGTGCAGTATAGTGTAGTTTAATGTATTACAATGTAGTGTAGTGCAGTGAAGTGTTGTGCAGCGTAGTGTAGTTTAGTAGTGCAATGAAGTCCAGTGTATCGTAGTGTAGTGTACAGTAGTGTAGTGTAATGCAGTTCTTCGAAGTGTAGTGAAATGTAGAGCAGCGTAGTGTAGTGTTGCACAGTGTAGTGTAGTGCGATGTTATGCACTGTAGAGTAGTGTAGCGAAGTGTATA
>JACTAT010000933.1:0-12565 GCA_014526335.1 Chrysaora quinquecirrha | reverse complement strand
ATATATACACACATGGAGAGTCAGAGGGTCGGTGCTGATTCTTGTGGTTCGTGTGTTTTGTGTGGCACATAGGTAGGCACACATATATACACACATGGAGAGTCAGAGAGTGGATGCTGATTCTTGTGGTTCGTGTGTTTTGTGTGGCACATAGTAGGCACACATATATACACACATGGAGAGTCAGAGGGTCGATGCTGATTCTTGTGGTTCGTGTGTTTTGTTTGGCACATGGTAGGCACAAATATATACACACATGGGGAGTCAGAGGGTCGATGCTGATTCATGTGGTTCGTGTGTTTTCTGTGGCACATAGGTAGGCACACATATATACACACATGGAGAGTCAGAGGGTGGATGCTGATTCATGTGGTTCGTGTGTTTTGTGTGGCACATAGGTAGGCACACATATATACACACATGGAGAGTCAGAGGGTGGATGCTGATTCTTGTGGTTCGTGTGTTTTGTGTGGCACATAGGTAGGCACACATATATACACACATGGAGAGTCAGAGGGTCGGTGCTGATTCTTGTGGTTCGTGTGTTTTGTGTGGCACATAGGTAGGCACACATATATACACATGGAGAGTCAGAGAGTGGATGCTGATTCTTGTGGTTCGTGTGTTTTGTGTGGCACATAGTAGGCACACATATATACACACATGGAGAGTCAGAGGGTCGATGCTGATTCTTGTGGTTCGTGTGTTTTGTTTGGCACATGGTAGGCACAAATATATACACACATGGGGAGTCAGAGGGTCGATGCTGATTCATGTGGTTCGTGTGTTTTCTGTGGCACATAGGTAGGCACACATATATACACACATGGAGAGTCAGAGGGTGGATGCTGATTCATGTGGTTCGTGTGTTTTGTGTGGCACATAGGTAGGCACACATATATACACACATGGAGAGTCAGAGAGTGGATGCTGATTCTTGTGGTTCGTGTGTTTTGTGTGGCACATAGTAGGCACACATATATACACACATGGAGAGTCAGAGGGTCGATGCTGATTCTTGTGGTTCGTGTGTTTTGTTTGGCACATGGTAGGCACAAATATATACACACATGGGGAGTCAGAGGGTCGATGCTGATTCATGTGGTTCGTGTGTTTTGTGTGGCACATAGTAGGCACACATATATACACACATGGAGAGTCAGAGGGTCGGTGCTGATTCTTGTGGTTCGTGTGTTTTGTTTGGCACATGGTAGGCACAAATATATACACACATGGGGAGTCAGAGGGTCGATGCTGATTCATGTGGTTCGTGTGTTTTCTGTGGCACATAGGTAGGCACACATATATACACACATGGAGAGTCAGAGGGTCGGTGCTGATTCTTGTGGTTCGTGTGTTTTGTGTGGCACATAGGTAGGCACACATATATACACACATGGAGAGTCAGAGAGTGGATGCTGATTCTTGTGGTTCGTGTGTTTTGTGTGGCACATAGTAGGCACACATATATACACACATGGAGAGTCAGAGGGTCGATGCTGATTCTTGTGGTTCGTGTGTTTTGTTTGGCACATGGTAGGCACAAATATATACACACATGGGGAGTCAGAGGGTCGATGCTGATTCATGTGGTTCGTGTGTTTTCTGTGGCACATAGGTAGGCACACATATATACACACATGGAGAGTCAGAGGGTGGATGCTGATTCATGTGGTTCGTGTGTTTTGTGTGGCACATAGGTAGGCACACATATATACACACATGGAGAGTCAGAGGGTGGATGCTGATTCTTGTGGTTCGTGTGTTTTGTGTGGCACATAGGTAGGCACACATATATACACACATGGAGAGTCAGAGGGTCGGTGCTGATTCTTGTGGTTCGTGTGTTTTGTGTGGCACATAGGTAGGCACACATATAGACACACATGGAGAGTCAGAGGGTCGATGCTGATTCATGTTGTTCGTGTGTTTTGTGTGGCACATAGGTAGGCACACATATATACACACATGGAGAGTCAGAGAGTGGATGCTGATTCTTGTGGTTCGTGTGTTTTGTGTG
This sequence comes from Chrysaora quinquecirrha, assembly GCA_014526335.1. Classification (NCBI taxonomy): domain Eukaryota; kingdom Metazoa; phylum Cnidaria; class Scyphozoa; order Semaeostomeae; family Pelagiidae; genus Chrysaora; species Chrysaora quinquecirrha. The sequence continues at coordinate 10,545 of JACTAT010000933.1, read as the reverse complement.
GCACATAGTAGGCACACATATATACACACATGGAGAGTCAGAGGGTCGATGCTGATTCTTGTGGTTCGTGTGTTTTGTTTGGCACATGGTAGGCACAAATATATACACACATGGGGAGTCAGAGGGTCGATGCTGATTCATGTGGTTCGTGTGTTTTCTGTGGCACATAGGTAGGCACACATATATACACACATGGAGAGTCAGAGGGTGGATGCTGATTCATGTGGTTCGTGTGTTTTGTGTGGCACATAGGTAGGCACACATATATACACACATGGAGAGTCAGAGGGTGGATGCTGATTCTTGTGGTTCGTGTGTTTTGTGTGGCACATAGGTAGGCACACATATATACACACATGGAGAGTCAGAGGGTCGGTGCTGATTCTTGTGGTTCGTGTGTTTTGTGTGGCACATAGGTAGGCACACATATAGACACACATGGAGAGTCAGAGGGTCGATGCTGATTCATGTTGTTCGTGTGTTTTGTGTGGCACATAGGTAGGCACACATATATACACACATGGAGAGTCAGAGGGTGGATGCTGATTCATGTGGTTCGTGTGTTTTGTGTGGCACATAGGTAGGCACACATATATACACACATGGAGAGTCAGAGGGTGGATGCTGATTCTTGTGGTTCGTGTGTTTTGTGTGGCACATAGGTAGGCACACATATATACACACATGGAGAGTCAGAGGGTCGGTGCTGATTCTTGTGGTTCGTGTGTTTTGTGTGGCACATAGGTAGGCACACATATATACACACATGGAGAGTCAGAGGGTCGATGCTGATTCTTGTGGTTCGTGTGTTTTGTTTGGCACATGGTAGGCACAAATATATACACACATGGGGAGTCAGAGGGTCGATGCTGATTCATGTGGTTCGTGTGTTTTCTGTGGCACATAGGTAGGCACACATATATACACACATGGAGAGTCAGAGGGTGGATGCTGATTCATGTGGTTCGTGTGTTTTGTGTGGCACATAGGTAGGCACACATATATACACACATGGAGAGTCAGAGAGTGGATGCTGATTCTTGTGGTTCGTGTGTTTTGTGTGGCACATAGTAGGCACACATATATACACACATGGAGAGTCAGAGGGTCGATGCTGATTCTTGTGGTTCGTGTGTTTTGTTTGGCACATGGTAGGCACAAATATATACACACATGGGGAGTCAGAGGGTCGATGCTGATTCATGTGGTTCGTGTGTTTTGTGTGGCACATAGTAGGCACACATATATACACACATGGAGAGTCAGAGGGTCGGTGCTGATTCTTGTGGTTCGTGTGTTTTGTTTGGCACATGGTAGGCACAAATATATACACACATGGGGAGTCAGAGGGTCGATGCTGATTCATGTGGTTCGTGTGTTTTCTGTGGCACATAGGTAGGCACACATATATACACACATGGAGAGTCAGAGGGTCGGTGCTGATTCTTGTGGTTCGTGTGTTTTGTGTGGCACATAGGTAGGCACACATATATACACACATGGAGAGTCAGAGAGTGGATGCTGATTCTTGTGGTTCGTGTGTTTTGTGTGGCACATAGTAGGCACACATATATACACACATGGAGAGTCAGAGGGTCGATGCTGATTCTTGTGGTTCGTGTGTTTTGTTTGGCACATGGTAGGCACAAATATATACACACATGGGGAGTCAGAGGGTCGATGCTGATTCATGTGGTTCGTGTGTTTTCTGTGGCACATAGGTAGGCACACATATATACACACATGGAGAGTCAGAGGGTGGATGCTGATTCATGTGGTTCGTGTGTTTTGTGTGGCACATAGGTAGGCACACATATATACACACATGGAGAGTCAGAGGGTGGATGCTGATTCTTGTGGTTCGTGTGTTTTGTGTGGCACATAGGTAGGCACACATATACACACATGGAGAGTCAGAGGGTCGGTGCTGATTCTTGTGGTTCGTGTGTTTTGTGTGGCACATAGGTAGGCACACATATAGACACACATGGAGAGTCAGAGGGTCGATGCTGATTCATGTTGTTCGTGTGTTTTGTGTGGCACATAGGTAGGCACACATATATACACATGGAGAGTCAGAGAGTGGATGCTGATTCTTGTGGTTCGTGTGTTTTGTGTGGCACATAGTAGGCACACATATATACACACATGGAGAGTCAGAGGGTCGATGCTGATTCTTGTGGTTTGTGTGTTTTGTTTGGCACATGGTAGGCACAAATATATACACACATGGGGAGTCAGAGGGTCGATGCTGATTCATGTGGTTCGTGTGTTTTCTGTGGCACATAGGTAGGCACACATATATACACACATGGAGAGTCAGAGGGTGGATGCTGATTCATGTGGTTCGTGTGTTTTGTGTGGCACATAGGTAGGCACACATATATACACACATGGAGAGTCAGAGGGTGGATGCTGATTCTTGTGGTTCGTGTGTTTTGTGTGGCACATAGGTAGGCACACATATATACACACATGGAGAGTCAGAGGGTCGGTGCTGATTCTTGTGGTTCGTGTGTTTTGTGTGGCACATAGGTAGGCACACATATAGACACACATGGAGAGTCAGAGGGTCGATGCTGATTCATGTTGTTCGTGTGTTTTGTGTGGCACATAGGTAGGCACACATATATACACACATGGAGAGTCAGAGGGTGGATGCTGATTCATGTGGTTCGTGTGTTTTGTGTGGCACATAGGTAGGCACACATATATACACACATGGAGAGTCAGAGGGTGGATGCTGATTCTTGTGGTTCGTGTGTTTTGTGTGGCACATAGGTAGGCACACATATATACACACATGGAGAGTCAGAGGGTCGGTGCTGATTCTTGTGGTTCGTGTGTTTTGTGTGGGACATAGGTAGGCACACATATATACACACATGGAGAGTCAGAGAGTGGATGCTGATTCTTGTGGTTCGTGTGTTTTGTGTGGCACATAGTAGGCACACATATATACACACATGGAGAGTCAGAGGGTCGATGCTGATTCTTGTGGTTCGTGTGTTTTGTTTGGCACATGGTAGGCACAAATATATACACACATGGGGAGTCAGAGGGTCGATGCTGATTCATGTGGTTCGTGTGTTTTGTGTGGCACATAGTAGGCACACATATATACACACATGGAGAGTCAGAGGGTCGGTGCTGATTCTTGTGGTTCGTGTGTTTTCTGTGGCACATAGGTAGGCACACATATATACACACATGGAGAGTCAGAGGGTCGATGCTGATTCATGTGGTTCGTGTGTTTTCTGTGGCACATAGGTAGGCACACATATATACACACATGGAGAGTCAGAGGGTCGGTGCTGATTCTTGTGGTTCGTGTGTTTTGTGTGGCACATAGGTAGGCACACATATATACACACATGGAGAGTCAGAGAGTGGATGCTGATTCTTGTGGTTCGTGTGTTTTGTGTGGCACATAGTAGGCACACATATATACACACATGGAGAGTCAGAGGGTCGATGCTGATTCTTGTGGTTCGTGTGTTTTGTTTGGCACATGGTAGGCACAAATATATACACACATGGGGAGTCAGAGGGTCGATGCTGATTCATGTGGTTCGTGTGTTTTCTGTGGCACATAGGTAGGCACACATATATACACACATGGAGAGTCAGAGGGTGGATGCTGATTCATGTGGTTCGTGTGTTTTGTGTGGCACATAGGTAGGCACACATATATACACACATGGAGAGTCAGAGGGTGGATGCTGATTCTTGTGGTTCGTGTGTTTTGTGTGGCACATAGGTAGGCACACATATATACACACATGGAGAGTCAGAGGGTCGGTGCTGATTCTTGTGGTTCGTGTGTTTTGTGTGGCACATAGGTAGGCACACATATAGACACACATGGAGAGTCAGAGGGTCGATGCTGATTCATGTTGTTCGTGTGTTTTGTGTGGCACATAGGTAGGCACACATATATACACACATGGAGAGTCAGAGAGTGGATGCTGATTCTTGTGGTTCGTGTGTTTTGTGTGGCACATAGTAGGCACACATATATACACACATGGAGAGTCAGAGGGTCGATGCTGATTCTTGTGGTTCGTGTGTTTTGTTTGGCACATGGTAGGCACAAATATATACACACATGGGGAGTCAGAGGGTCGATGCTGATTCATGTGGTTCGTGTGTTTTCTGTGGCACATAGGTAGGCACACATATATACACACATGGAGAGTCAGAGGGTGGATGCTGATTCATGTGGTTCGTGTGTTTTGTGTGGCACATAGGTAGGCACACATATATACACACATGGAGAGTCAGAGGGTGGATGCTGATTCTTGTGGTTCGTGTGTTTTGTGTGGCACATAGGTAGGCACACATATATACACACATGGAGAGTCAGAGGGTCGGTGCTGATTCTTGTGGTTCGTGTGTTTTGTGTGGCACATAGGTAGGCACACATATAGACACACATGGAGAGTCAGAGGGTCGATGCTGATTCATGTTGTTCGTGTGTTTTGTGTGGCACATAGGTAGGCACACATATATACACACATGGAGAGTCTTGTGGTTCTTGTAGAACTAGATACATACTCAGGCATACAAGTTACCGAAAAACAAACAGGGATTTAAAATCAATCATATTAGCAATTAAGATTTAATTAATATTTCGTTCTTTTATTCTTTAAATTTACAGAAAAAGTATTTTCTTATGCTGCTTTTGTGTATCACTATTTCAACTTGATTGATCAAATTCATGTATAAATGCCACAAAGGTCTTGCTCGCAAGTCCTCTTCCTGGGTTATTTCTGTTTCATTCAGCCAGGATTATGTGTCTTTGTCAAAATAAAATGAAATTGTAAATATCCAATATATTAATTGTGTCCCATTAATTGAGTTTCAAATTCAGTGTGCTGTAATTAAGCTGAGATGTGAATGCGCAATGAAAACTTGAAACTTGAAACTGAAAACCTTGTTGTTTTAATGAAACATACTTTAGATTAATAACTTTAGGTTCTTGGTTAGCCTGCGCAAAATCTTGTTGATTAAAATTAAACTTCGGATTCCCGAATTATGATTGTTTAAACATTAGTTTCGTTATCTTTTAAGGAGATATAAGCAGTTGTTATTTCTAAAATGTTCAACAAGGGGCTTCGGAGGTGACGTCATAAGAAGGTGTTGTTTCTTGTGAACCCAACCATATTTGAATCAATGAAAGTATTATAACGAAGTGCTTAAACAGCAAAACTGTGTAGAAAGCGATTAGTTAAGTCCAAATTAACCATAATGATAGCGGAATCTAGTTTAAGGGATGCCCGGAAAACAGGAGCTAGCACTGCAGCCTTTAGGAATCAGCACAACTCGAAAAGGTACTAGGAAAAAAGAAAATAACAACTACTAAACAATGTACGTTAATAACTTTGTAAGTAAAGCACGTTTAGACACATCAAAAGCATAATCAATGCGAGTGTGTTTCGGGGGGGCTGAGCCCCCTGGGCCCGCTTTGAAATCGCCACTGGATGTAACGTCTCAAGAATGACCCTTGCTTTGTGTAACACTTCTGTTCACGTTAAGATTTTGGTTATTGTTCTAGTATGAGTTGTGGAAGCTATGGAGCTTCTTCCATTTTGTGCGATCTTTCTGAACATTTTGCAAGCTTTCTGGACCGCATTGTTAGCCATAAAGTTTTTTCAGTGTAAAGTGGTGGTCTATGGTGGGGTCCTTTTATAAGAAAATAAAGATTGATCAGGTTCTTTTTTCAAAATTTACTTCAATGAAGACATCATGACGCCATAAAATATACTGAAATGTTTTCTCAATTAATATTTGAGGATTTCGAGGGAAAATATTAGATGAAAGATGACCAATATTCATGCAATTGGAAAATCGCATTTTCATCTACTGTACCATATCTAGAGCGCAAAACAGTATGCAAATTTGGGACGGAAAGTAGGCAAAACTGCGCTTTATGGGTTTGGTTACTATGGTGAAACCAATCAGATAATCAAGTAAACCAAAAAAATCACAGATCATTTTATAATATCAACTTTAACATCCCCAAATAACTTTAGAAAAGTGAAAGAGTCTCAGCAGCCTTAACTTATCATTTATTTTTCTCAGCGGGTATGGCTAATTTTATGTATGGCATCGGGTTTTAGGGTTTCCTCCGAAAAACGTATGGGTTTTCGGGTTTAGGATATTTGTCTAGTCACGGGTTTTACAATTTTAGGGTCAGGTTTAATTTATTTTTGGTCAAAATGAGTGAATTTTTTAACCAGTCTATAAGAATAATCCCAGGCTCAAGCTTTATATTTAATTTAATTTTTTAATTTTAATTTTTTATTTCTCAAGGCACAAAATGTGATTGTCACACCTTATATGTTTTACAATACACATTGGACTACAATGGTTTAATTAGATTGACGGAGCTAAAATAGTAATTCTTAACTGTGGATTAGGTTTTTTTATCGTAAAATGGTAAACGACAAAGAGTTGACTTATTTCACTTGATCTTCGGGTCTTCGGGCCATTTGGTAACATTGTAAATTGAGAATAATTTAGGAATATTTTTGGCACATAATTTTGGTTTTGCCAAATTTAGTCCGAGTTTGCCAGTTTTGATACCCCTTAAAGCCTTCCTCCTTAAAAATATTATTCAATATGAAAGATTGATGTAGCCAACCCCCTCCCCCAGTTCAGAAAAAAATAGAAATAGGAATAATATGGATATGATTAAAAATATGATGCAACATTGCTTTAAAGTTAAAAGTTATGAAGCCTTTGCATAGGTCAGATTTGAAGGTACCACAACCGTCACCGCGGTCCGGCAAAGTGCTGAGATACAAGAAAACATAACATTAACTACTGCTTCATCAAATCAAACTTAACGAAATTACTCATAAAAATATCAAGTTTAAGTAAGAAATGAAATTAACAAGATGTCGATATTAGCTAATAAGAATTATCGTGCCATGGGTAACAGCGATGAAAAACGAAAGGAGATCGGTAAGCACAGAATTTTGACTCGCAATCAATTGGCTTTTTCCGAAAAGGAAATGGTCATTCCTTGAGGAAATGAAAACTGAATTAGGTCTACCTCGCCACGAAATTCACTTTGTCAACCAGACATTTGATAAGATAAACCTTGTCTCTCACAATACGAGCTCGTACATGCTTATATATAACAAAATTTGCTTGTAATCTTCACTACTTTCAATATGCACACATTTATTTCTCTTTATAAAAAACAGCATATTAAATAAATAATCGTGACATTTAAATGCGATAATATACATAATATACAAGATAAGGTATCTTGAAAATAATTTTTTTCTTTTTTGCAGTTTCAAGATATCCTTTATTTCGGTAACTTTTTTTATGTATAAATTCCGCTCTCTAGAAATGTTTTTTTGATTCCAGTTGTGAAATGAAACAGCCTGAATATGTTGAATATATGCATATGTATATAATTCTCAATGGAAGTTTGTAATCCAAACACGAAACAACTCGAAACATAACACAGAAAACTCTAAGGTACTATCATCAGTGGCGTGGTGGCCGGGGGGCAGGGGGCACTTGCCCCCAGCGACGGAAAATCAGAGGGCGCCGAAGGCGCTCCAACTCTTCAAAGGGGCGCCAAAAGCTCTTTGAAACACACGGGCCAACATCTTGATACAGCAGATGAAGTTGAAAATGAAATCGAAGCAGACCCTGAAGACATGCCAGATAGTTACCAGGCAGTAGAAATTAATAAGATGCCGTTATTTTCTGATGTTCTGCAGCTTCTTTGTCACCCGCAATACCATTTGCTGGATGCGTACCCAGTCTTGAGCAAAGTCTTTGCTATCGCAGTGGCCATTCCTGTCAGCTCTTCAACAGCTGAACGCACCTTTTCTACCCTGAAACGAGTCAAATCTCGAATGCGATCCTCCATGGTGCAAGACCGATTAGAAGGCCTGCTACTGATGACATTTGAGCGGAAGATTTGCTGGTCCCTTGATTATGGTGAATTAATTGACACTTTCGGGCATGGTTCTCAAGAACTGTCAAAAGCACGAATTGAATTGTACAAACGGCGTTTTTTCTATGGGGCGCCAAAAAAGGGCTTGTGCCCCCCCGGCCGATGTGGAGCCACCACGCCACTGACTATCATGTAGCAGCATCCGCAATGTATGACACTGTTTATTGCCTTTTCCTATTGCATTAATTGCCTTTAAGATATTGTCTGGATAAATTTAGTTAATTTTACTGAAGAACGGTGCAAATATCAAATCAACATTACAATAAATTACAATAGAAAAAACCAATGTGCACATAGAGGGCTTTGAAGAGTATGTATCAATACTGGCAAACCCGGACAAAAACTTGCCAAATTCCCAAAACCCTACTAACCAGTTGGAGTCTGGCCGCAGTCTAGAAAACCCCCAAAACTCTAAATAAATTAAAATTACCAAAAAATAAATTGCTATATGTCTCCCCATGTTTGTATATATGTGTGCCTACCATGTGCCACACAAAACACACGAACCACATGAATCAGCATCCACCCTCTGACTCCCCATATATATGTGTGCCTACCAATGTGCCACACAAAACACACGAACCACAAGAATCAGCATCGACCCTCTGACTCTCCATGTTTGTATATATGTGTGCCTACCAAGGTGCCACACAAAACACACGAACCACAAGAATCAGCATCCACTCTCTGACTCTCCATGTGTGTATATATGTGTGCCTACCTATGTGCCACACAAAACACACGAACCACAAGAATCAGCACCGACCCTCTGACTCTCCATGTGTGTATATATGTGTGCCTACCAAGGTGCCACACAAAACACACGAACCACAAGAATCAGCATCCACCCTCTGACTCTCCATGTGTGTATATATGTGTGCCTACCTATGTGCCACACAAAACACACGAACCACAAGAATCAGCATCGACCCTCTGACTCTCCATGTTTGTATATATGTGTGCCTACCAAGGTGCCACACAAAACACACGAACCACAAGAATCAGCATCCACTCTCTGACTCTCCATGTGTGTATATATGTGTGCCTACCTATGTGCCACACAAAACACACGAACCACAAGAATCAGCACCGACCCTCTGACTCTCCATGTGTGTATATATGTGTGCCTACCAAGGTGCCACACAAAACACACGAACCACAAGAATCAGCATCCACCCTCTGACTCTCCATGTGTGTATATATGTGTGCCTACCTATGTGCCACACAAAACACACGAACCACAAGAATCAGCATCCACCCTCTGACTCTCCATGTGTGTATATATGTGTGCCTACCTATGTGCCACACAAAACACACGAACCACAAGAATCAGCATCGACCCTCTGACTCTCCATGTGTGTATATATGTGTGCCTACCAAGGTGCCACACAAAACACACGAACCACAAGAATCAGCATCCACCCTCTGACTCTCCATGTGTGTATATATGTGTGCCTACCTATGTGCCACACAAAACACACGAACCACAAGAATCAGCACCGACCCTCTGACTCTCCATGTGTGTATATATGTGTGCCTACCAACGTGCCACACAAAACACACGAACCACAAGAATCAGCACCGACCCTCTGACTCCCCATGTGTGTATATATGTGTGCCTACCAATGTCCCACACAAAACACACGAACCACAAGAATCAGCACCGACCCTCTGACTCTCCATGTGTGTATATATGTGTGCCTACCTATGTGCCACACAAAACACACGAACCACATGAATCAGCATCGACCCTCTGACTCCCCATGTGTGTATATATGTGTGCCTACCTATGTGCCACACAAAACACACGAACCACATGAATCAGCATCGACCCTCTGACTCCCCATGTGTGTATATATGTGTGCCTACCTATGTGCCACACAAAACACACGAACCACAAGAATCAGCATCCACCCTCTGACTCTCCATGTGTGTATATATGTGTGCCTACCTATGTGCCACACAAAACACACGAACCACAAGAATCAGCACCGACCCTCTGACTCTCCATGTGTGTATATATGTGTGCCTACCAACGTGCCACACAAAACACACGAACCACAAGAATCAGCACCGACCCTCTGACTCCCCATGTGTGTATATATGTGTGCCTACCAATGTCCCACACAAAACACACGAACCACAAGAATCAGCACCGACCCTCTGACTCTCCATGTGTGTATATATGTGTGCCTACCTATGTGCCACACAAAACACACGAACCACATGAATCAGCATCGACCCTCTGACTCCCCATGTGTGTATATATGTGTGCCTACCTATGTGCCACACAAAACACACGAACCACATGAATCAGCATCGACCCTCTGACTCCCCATGTGTGTATATATGTGTGCCTACCTATGTGCCACACAAAACACACGAACCACATGAATCAGCATCCACCCTCTGACTCCCCATGTGTGTATATATGTGTGCCTACCTATGTGCCACACAAAACACACGAACCACATGAATCAGCATCGACTCTCTTACTCTCCATGTGTGTATATATGTGTACCTACCTGTGTGCCACTCAGGACACACAGAACACAAGAATT
>JACTAT010000932.1:0-12579 GCA_014526335.1 Chrysaora quinquecirrha | reverse complement strand
GATGTAGTGGCAATTGATTGAATTTCGACGTCGCAGCTAAAAATCGACTAACGCGAACAGTCAATTAGGAATCCGCTTTTAGGTATGCAATCATTTAGTATTGATTTGAATTTTAATTTTTTAAATAGAATTAATCAGACTTTTATATACGTAATTATCTTTCCGTAATCTTGTGACGGCAATGTTTCGTTCGTTCTCCGGTGCTAGGAGCTTGCATTTGTCACCATTTGTCTTTACACAACTTTTTACAAGCGTCTTCTAACTGTTGATAGTTGAAGAAGTTCAAAAGTTGCAGCAGAATTAAAGCTGTGTCATCTGCATATCTAATGTCGCAGGAAAAGTCTTCTTTCGTTTTAATGTCCTCTTGTAGACATCTCCTCTCTGCCATCATAAACTCCAGGAACAGGTTGCAAAATTTTGGCGACAGAAGGCAGCCTTGCCTAACGCACCAATCAAAACTTGAAACCATTCGGTAAGTTTTCTTTTTACTATCACAGCACTTGTTTTCATACAACGAAACATAAATGTTGATTCAATAACAGTCGAATAAGTTGAAAAGTTTGTTCTTCTTGGATCCACAGTTCCAGGAACAACCCAAGACATCGATAGACAGCTTGCACCCTCGTACACTGCATTCGGTAAACTGACTAAGAATATCTGGGACAACAGAACAGAAGGTTTTCGATGAATCTCAAGCTCCGTCCGATTGCTACATTTTCTGATTTTTGCGATCGCGACATTTGCCTGCTCTACGTGGACTCTCACAAAAAAGGACGCCAACAAGTTAAGGCTCTTCGAAAAAAACTGTCTCCGAAAGATGCTGGGAATCAGACTTATTGAGCCCCTAAAGATTTCAACAACAGAATAGGGATTAAGGACTTAATCCCCTGTGTCTAAACTCAGCAAAACAAAACAGAGCCCCCTTGTCCTTTGTTGGCTTTTTGTCGAGTCAGGAGAAGCTGGATGTAACAAGCGTTCTCATTGGTTAATTCCGAAATTTCTAATTTGCATAACAATAGGAGCATTCTGTGAATTTTACAACGTTCAATGGTGGATAAAGAGGTTTCAAGAGTAAGTTAACTTTCTATTATTAAACTCTGGCTTGATACAAGGGTATCAAGGGTATCAAGGGTAGCAAACACATACAGAGACACTGAAGACATGTACACAGAAATATACACACACACACACATGGGTATCGCGGGTATCGAGGGTATCAAGGGTAGCAAACACATACAGAGACACTGAAGACAATTCAATTCAATTCAATTCATATATTCATCACCCACAACGGGGTCTAGTAGTTTACAATACTATCGTCTACATGCAAAAATGTTACACGATGATTGCAATACTACAAGGAGTAACTAAGTCTAAGAATTAAACTAAATTTAACTACAATAAATTTAACTGAAATTTCAACCATAATATTGTATAATAATAATTCAACGCTAATACCGACTAACAATGTTTGATTTTAAATTTATATTCAATGAAAATTAATTCTATTTTATCCTGTTAATTAAAGAACATCCTAATTGGAATTGACGCTTCTTTTAATTTCTGATAGGTATATAAATTTTGCCAGAGAAGATAATGTTTCCCTATTTTTAGATAACAACATTTGTTTAAATAATTCATTTTTCTCTTCAACTGATAATCCATCGATTTGATGTTGTTTCAAATTTTGTTGGATGAAGAATATTTCTCTTTGGCTCTTATTATTCAAACAGTCATAAATAAAGTGGATTTCGTTGTCGATTTCCTTCTTTTTACTCTTACAATATTCGCAAAAACGTTCATTTTGCTCTATTCTAGCCTTTGAATAACGACCGGTTTCTATCTTAAGTTTGTGTGCACTAATCATAAGCCTAGTTAAGGCAGCTCTATGACTTCTTGAGTCTACTTGCAACAGATAATTCGAGATACATGGGTTGTCTTTCATTTGCCTATAAAATGTTAGTCTGTTCATGTTGGCTGTTTGCTCTTCCCATCGGTTAATAAATTTCTGCGTTAGTTCTTTTTTGCAAATATCTTTTATCAGCTTGTTATTTTTATTTGTTATCTTTTTATTGTCACTGTGTGTATTGTTAATACTTTTGATGAAGAGTTTATCAAGATCAAAGTTAGTCTCTTCTACGATATCATTTACATTTCTATACCATGGAGAGTTTAATAATATATTTTCTGTTAATGTGTCTTTAAGCAAGGTATTTTTATTTTGGTCTACATAATCAAAGAATTTAAAAGAGTTTATCTGCATATCAATCTTAAGCGGTTTTAAACCTAGTTCTCCTAAGACTGCCAAATTTATTGCCTTTCGATTCACTCCTAAAATGTGTTTACAGAACATCAACTGTACTTTCTCAATTAGGTTATCTTGTTTTGAGGCACATCCCCATATCTCAGAGCCATATAATAATATCGGTTTTATTGTCGAATTAAATACTTGTATCATTGTTTCTATAGAAATAAAATCAAGTGTTGATAGCTTATATAAACTATACAATGCTCGCTTTGCTCTGTTTGCTAAATCTTCTATTAATCCCGCAAAATTGCCACTATTTTCTAATTGGAAACCTAGATATTTATAAGTGCGCGCCAGACGTATTTCATTCCTGTTTATTTTAAAACATATATTTTTATACATTTTACCTATTTTATTGAAAATTACTATTTTCGTTTTATCTGTATTTATTACCATTTTCCAAGTCTCACAGTATTCTTCTAATTCTTTAATGCTATTCTTCAAACCTTGTTCTGATTTAGATATTAAAACAATGTCATCGGCCCACATTAGGCAAGGTATCTTTCTGTTCATAATTTTGGAGCATCCACATCAGTGTTTGCTAAAAGTCTAGCACATAGATCATTCATGTCAATATTAAATAGAAGTGAACTTAAAGGGTCGCCCTGTTTCACACCCATATTGATCTCAAATTGTTCAGTCAAATAGTCTTTTAGGAGTATCCGATTTTTTGTACTCGTGTATAGTTCTTGAATAGTTTTTAACATTTTCCTTGGATTCCGTAATTTCTCAATTTATACAACAATCCTTGACGCCATAATCTATCGAAAGCCTTTGATATGTCAATGAAACAGCAATACAGTTTTGTTTTTTTAAATTGCTTATCAATAAGTGTTTTGAGTATAAAGACATTGTTGGATGTTCTCATATCCTTACGAAAACCCATTAAATTATCTGCAAATATATCATAAGATTCGAAGATATTGGTTATTCTTTCATTTAGAATTTGATTGAACATTTTTCCTAAACATGATGTCAATGTAATTCCTCTATAGTTTGTCGGTTGAGATTGGTCCCTTTTTGAATATCGGTTTGACCAACCCTTCTTTCCAAATAAGCGGATAATTTCCAAAGACAGCGTTGAATAAACTTTTTATCATTTTACTACCTAATTTTAAGTTGGTAAAAACTTTTAGAATTTCATTAGATATGTTATCAATACCTACTGCTTTTTTCTTTTTAAGGTTGTTAACTGTGTTTAGAATTTCTTCAGTTGATATTTCTCTATTTATGTTACTATTTATATCTATTTTCTGATTTTCAGTAAGATTTACTCTTAACCCTTCCATATTTACATCTCCCTGTTCTCGTACTTCCTCCTTGAATCCTAGTTCCTTATAAAACCTCACCCATGTTTCACTGTCTATTTGATCACTTGGATCTTCCTTTCCTTTATCGTTTGTTATTGATTTAATAATTTTCCATCGTTCTTTCATATTATTTTTTGCTAAATCATTAAGTTTCCTTAACTGTTTTTCTTTTTCTTGCCTGATTAGTCTTTTAATTAAAAACTTATATTCCTTTTTGTTTTGATGATACGTTTTTCTAATATAATCGTTACCTGGAAATGTATTCAATAGTTTTCCCAGCCTTTTAAGATCTTGTCGCTTGTTGTAGCAATTTACATCAAACATTTTCTGTTTTCTTTTCTTCGTTTTATTTGAGTTACACTTTTTAATTGATTTAAGGCAGGCATTTGATGCCGTTTCTAAAAATTCATTAAATACACTAATTTTCTTATCAATCTTGTCGTTGTTTTCAAGTTTATTTTCTAGTATTGATAGAGTGTCATCTGAGAAGAACTTTTTTAGCTGTTGCTCCGAGTTTGCATCCCATATATATTTAGGTTTTATATTAAAATTCTTTTCTTTATGTTTCGTTACAGTTCTTTTGACATTCTTTATTTTTATATTCAATTCTAAGATTAACTGACAATGATCTGAGTGTAATGTTAATGGCTTAACTGAAAACAATTTTATTTTGTTTATGAAATTTTCACTACAAATCACATAATCAACAATGCTTGAGCCATTGTATTTAAAACAAGTATATTTACCAGTTAGATCTCCTAATGTTCTACCATTAACAATTTTAAGATGATGTGTGTAACAAAGGTCTATCAAAGTTTTTCCAGCATTGTTAACTGAATTATCTTTTGATGCTCTTTTACTTTGTATGTTATCTAGGTTTTGTTCAGGGTCACTCTCTCCAAACTGATTCGTGTCTGATTCAATGAAGTCAGTTAAAGTGCCAGTTCTACTGTTGAAGTCACCTCCTAAGATGATATATCCTAATTTTGAAATATATCCTATATTTCTGTACACAGAAATATACACACACACACACATGGGTATCGTGGGTATCGAGGGTATCAAGGGTAGCAAACACATACAGAGACACTGAAGACATGTACACAGAAATATACACACACACACATGGGTATCGAGGGTATCGAGGGTATCAAGGGTAGCAAACACATACAGAGACACTGAAGACATGTACACAGAAATATACACACACACACATGGGTATCGAGGGTATTGAGGGTATCAAGGGTAGCAAACACATACAGAGACACTGAAGACATGTACACAGAAATATACACACACACACACATGGGTATCGTGGGTATCAAGGGTATCAAGGGTAGCAAACACATACAGAGACCCTGAAGACATGTACACAGAAATATACATACACACACATGGGTATCGAGGGTATCGAGGGTATCAAGGGTAGCAAACACATACAGAGACACTGAAGACATGTACACAGAAATATACATACACACACATGGGTATCGAGGGTATCGAGGGTATCAAGGGTAGCAAACACATACAGAGACACTGAAGACATGTACACAGAAATATACACACACACACACATGGGTATCGAGGGTATCGAGGGTATCAAGGGTAGCAAACACATACAGAGACACTGAAGACATGTACACAGAAATATACATACACACACATGGGTATCGAGGGTATCGAGGGTATCAAGGGTAGCAAACACATACAGAGACACTGAAGACATGTACACAGAAATATACATACACACACATGGGTATCGAGGGTATCGAGGGTATCAAGGGTAGCAAACACATACAGAGACACTGAAGACATGTACACAGAAATATACACATACACACACATGGGTATCGAGGGTATTGAGGGTATCAAGGGTAGCAAACACATACAGAGACACTGAAGACATGTACACAGAAATATACACACACACACATGGGTATCGAGGGTATCAAGGGTATCAAGGGTAGCAAACACATACAGAGACACTGAAGACATGTACACAGAAATATACATACACACACATGGGTATCGAGGGTATCGAGGGTATCAAGGGTAGCAAACACATACAGAGACACTGAAGACATGTACACAGAAATATACACACACACACATGGGTATCGAGGGTATCAAGGGTATCAAGGGTAGCAAACACATACAGAGACACTGAAGACATGTACACAGAAATATACACACACGCACATGGGTATCGAGGGTATCGAGGGTATCAAGGGTAGCAAACACATACAGAGACACTGAAGACATGTACACAGAAATATACACACACACACATGGGTATCGTGGGTATCGAGGGTATCAAGGGTAGCAAACACATACAGAGACACTGAAGACATGTACACAGAAATATACATACACACACATGGGTATCGAGGGTATCGAGGGTATCAAGGGTAGCAAACACATACAGAGACACTGAAGACATGTACACAGAAATATACACACACAATTTTAATTATCAAGTATTCAGCAATGAAACGACAGGAAGATATTTTCAAATTACGGAGAAGGCAAAAGGAGACCCTGGTGTACCACATACACTACGCATTTTTATTGGAAACTTTTCATAAGAAGCCCACACTCTTGAATTGCGAAAATTATGGAATAACTGTCACTAGATACTGTACTAAACTCAAACTCATATTCAGAAACTTTCAGCACTCAAATTTAAAGATGTAAGGACACTGGCAGTACTGAAATAAGTGTATTTTCATATGTAATTTTGGATTTAATTAAATTTACTTGTATAACGGAAGTAATAGTGTGGTGAATACCCCCGGGAATAGGACTGTGAAATTTGGACTGGTAATACTGTTATTCCCTGTTTCTTGTGCCAACGCTGAAATGATTGGTGCTGATTTTGAATACCTAATTTAAGCATATGCTTTTCCCTTGAAATATCTGGCCATTACGGATGCTCTACTTTAATATTTGCTAATCATTTGTTAATCATATTCCCTGGCATTTGAATTGCGCTTAATATACATAGAGATCACTTCTATATATATTTTCAAAATTTGAAGAAACAGCGTCGTTCCTCAGAAAAATTTAATGGCTTGCAAAATCAGCCAGGAAAACCGAACACGCTCCAGCAAGAATAATCGGCGGAAGAGAATATTTAGCTTCGGTGGTATAATTAGAATAGATGATTTCAATATTTCTTACCAATCTTTCTCTGATGGTACTTTAGACATTTGTAGACATTTTAAATGAAACCAGCCATTTCCGGGACACTAGGAAACAATTTTAATACACTTGTTCTGAGATGAAACAATGTAGGTTTCAACCAAGGGTAAAATCACGTCAAAGATATCGCCAAGTATTTTTTTAGTGTTTCTCAACTCTTCAAAATTCTAGAATTCTTTCAGAGATCAAAAGATATGTCACAATAAAATGATTTGATCCTCAGTTTGTTTGGCACTTAAACTCCACAACTGCAGTATGTCTGCAGCGAATGTTTCATTAGAGTTTTTATTTTTCAAATGTTTGCGAAAACTTACATCGTCTTCTTTTCCCGAACACTCAACCAGAACGCTCTTTTTTCCATTTGGATCCTTCAAAGTAAATTAAGTTTATTTAAGGAATCGGTATGAAGCATTCAATGGTATGAAGAGAGTTGTTTCGTCTTAAGAATATCAATGTATTTTGTCACTTGTTGTTACTAAATTTTGGAGTTTAGATTTTGAAGTTTCAGGCTGCATGTTTGTTGGCTGTGGATATATTCTTGTCTGGAGCCCGGGGATTACTTCCATGGAGGCCCGATAGGGGGTCCAATCTGTTTGAGGGTCTTACAAAATGACTAACAAATATCCTGATTACTGTAATAGAAAAAGACATTTTGCTGCATTTTGGGGTATTTTGATGCTTACTAGCCTTTACATCTAATTTTCTGATCATTTGAGCTTATTTTGCAACCTTCAATGATAGCAAACTTTCAACAGAACATTTTATCACAGAATTTGGTGCTATCAAAATGGCACAATTTTTAACTTCTTACACTAACATTAGTTTTTTGCCTTCTTTAGCCCTGACTGGACCCCCCTGGTAGAACTAAATGGGAGTACCCGCCCGGGTTCTGGGGAAACTACATGCAGCTTGTAGTATTAGATGTCAATTGGGATGCAATACTCACTTTTTTGCAGTAACAATATGTTTCCTCTTTCTCCTCGGTTTCGGCTTTGTCATCATCTGCAGCGTGAAATAGTGTGTTATGTTACTTTGACTTTACGAGAATACACTTACACATGAAACTACAATAACTTTTCTATTCTGGAAATTGAATTTAACGAAATTAATGACGCTTCTATTGGTTGAGAAACTTTGCAAGAAAACATACTGAAGGTAGAAAAGTGGAAAATGGAAAGAGAAAAATTTTTCATAAACGAATAAATGAGTGCCCTTTCATTTTTTTCTACCAATCTTAGTTTTGTTTACATGAATACCATCTGACCCTGAACAATATAACCTCTTGTGTATTTTCCACTAAGGTATTAGCAATAAGATAAATAAGAAATATCGCAATATTATTACCATCGTCTTTGGAAGATGAACCACTATCGTCTTTGGAAGCTGAAAACTTGGTGGTAGCACCTAAAGAGAACGATAACCACTTCTTAGTACAGTATTCTTTTTTAGTTTTGAAGAAAATTCTATTGGGCTAAATATTTGATGGGATAACTCCAATCTCTGGTGTCAATGTCAAGGGCAGGATCATTAGCAAAAGGTGATTATTTGAAGGTTCCACATCAACCGCTCTGAATGTTGGTTTCTTCAGTCATGTAGTTCCGAAACGTGAAACGGGAAATGATCCGAGGTTAAAAGTGTAATATAAATGTAATATAAATGAAACCTGTCTTCAAGTCTTCACCTTGCTTGGTTGTTTGTCGGCTCTTTGGGGCCACGACTGTACCAACAGCAAAAAGCTGCCTTTTTGGAGCAAGTTCCTTTTTGCCATCTTCTATTGTTTCTTCTTCTTCTTCCTCAACAATCATATCCTCCGTTTCTTCGGCACAATTACAAGGCTTTGCTTCTTTTCTTAACTTTTTATTCCTCCATTCAACTCCCTGCGAAGTAATAATAGAATTGTCCATGACGCTTAATGATCAATTCATATTTTTCTCATCCTGAATAAAAACCAATGTAATATCGAGGCCTTACCATATCAAACGCTGCTCTTCTTCGTGGAGTAAAAGTGCCATAAACTTTTTTTGACTCCGGACTCATGCTTTCCTGAAAGTAACACAAACAAAATACAATGAAATGCGACGAGTGAAATGATTCAAAAAATTACAGTCCATCATTGATGTTATGATATCGCTGGTATTCTAAATGCTTAAGCATAGATAAGCTTGATTGCAGATAAAGCGTGTTGTTATAAACCAAGGTGATTCACACTTGGTGGTCATGTGGGCATAAGGAGAGAAGAAAAGTGACTGAGAATAAAAGCGGAATTCCAGAATTCAGCTATTTTGGTCTAGGACAACTTATATTCATCAATACTGTATCACCATTATTAGTTTTTACAAATTTAGCACTGAGCTCTGAAAATGGCATACCGTGACGTTCTCTATTTGAAAGGCGTGTTGATTTTCCCTTCCTTCTCTTTCTTCTTCAACGTGCATTTCTATTTAAAGATGAAAGTTGAGTACCTCAGAAACTAAACTGAATAGTATACTTTGGACCAACTGGATCAGGAAGAAACGGTCACATTTTTTCTCGTCTCGTTTTTCATCTAAATTCGCGGAAGGTGATTATACGAAATCTAATACAAATTCGCCCTTGCTGTAAACTGGGAAAGCTCCCCCCATTTCTCTTTCTGTCCGTTTACTGCTAGTTTGAAGTGAGTAGACATCCAGAATAATCCCTGCATTGGAATAATGTTCATGTAAATTTTCAAAGGAAATTGAAAAATTATCATTCCCTTCTCTTTTTCCCTAACTTATTTATACTTTTTGCTCTTTGATTTCATAAGAAATATTGACAACAACGAATGGTTTGGCTTCATTTTCACAGAGTCAGGAAAACGTTACGGTCACACGGTCATTGACTGGAGGAAGGTCCAGTAGAACAATAGAAAATATTTTGCCACACCCAAAACACGCCTATTTTTCATTGTTAAGTGAGGAAGGTTTCCAGCTAGGGGTATTTTTGTCGGGAGGAAGGTTGAAAACTTTTCTGGACTCTGCATTTTCAGTGGGACGCAGTTGCATAACAGACACAATTTCCAGCTATGAAATCTCTCTGTTTGAAAATATATTTGCTCCTTCCTTATCATTAATTAAGTCGAAATTATTTTTTATCTCTGATCTCGTTTTTTGGCTAGATTTCTGAAGAAGGACCCCCATTAGGAAAGAAATGGTGCTAACAGTCCCCAACTGTTCCGCTACTCCACTAAGTGGGAGTGTACCGAAGGCAAATTAAAATTTGTACCGTTGCTTCGACCAATATCTTACGAGAATGATACCCTTTCCTAGATCAATGCCTAAAAAAAGATGCCCTGCAAATGAATCGTGAAAAATACTATCCTTTCGCAGCCATTCGTCTCCGTATCTCTCGAAATTAATACTTTAATTATGTGATCTCAAAGGCCGATTTTATCAAATGCTACAAAATGAGAGCCCTTATTTAAAAAAAAGTAGTCAGAAAATAATCACATAGCATTGTCGTTTCTAGGGGATGTGGCGCAATGCGCATAGCGGGTGAAATTTGTGTCAAATTTGGAGACTTACCTGTACCTCTCCTTTCTTCACTTTTTCTATAACGTTTTTTTCAATTCTGAACAGGAACGGTTCCTCCTGGGCAGACTTGGCATTCTTAGCGGCTTTTACTCTTTCAAGAGTATAATCAGCAAGGTCAATTTCAAGCCAAGCTGGCCAGGTACTGAAAAGAATTTGAAAAAATGTATAAACTTCCTTTTCTGCTTCAAATTTTTGTCTTTTGACTGTGAATTTTACATGCTTGCTTACATCTTTTTCTGTTTTGGGCTTTTTCCTTCTGTTTGGTATGGTTTGTATTCAGTTCTAATAGCTTCTTCACTTTTGACCGAAATTTGGACTCGTTTTAGGTGTTGTATGAAAGGACTACATAAAGTCAGATTAGTTTGACTGGGACAGTCGCTGTCTTTCACAAAGCAGGGTATTGAAGTTTATGGTTACGAGGGTCCGGAAATAAAAGAATCTACAATATGTTAATATACGCTATTTTCTGGAAGAAGATAAATCTCAACCCTTTGGCATTGTGCTAATACGCCTGATCAACCTTTTGCACCCAATGTATTTTAGATATCAAACCGTTGGTGTACATTATCTTTCTGTAGTTATTTGGTACTGAACATGTGTAGTCATTTTCTCCAATAGTAAGATTATACAAAGTATATGGTACTGTGATTTTTCGCCTTACGAGCCGTCTCTGGCTTATGGTGGAGGCTGTCCAGTGGAGATCGTGCATTGACATCGGATGATTCTCTTAGCGATTCATCGGATGATCCTCTTAAAAATTCCCAAAATAATAACAATGGGTCATGTGACATTACCTTATATGGAAGGCGGTCATGACAAAACCACATATAAATGCCTATTTTTACCAGTAAATCTTATCAGAAATGATTGAGTCTTTGCAAGGTAAGAGAAAATAGTTACTAGCAACAAAATGTAAAGAAATTTCCGGATTTCTATTGATATTATTGATATTAAGGAAGGTCGAATTTTTACAGACAGCAAGCAATAGGATGTTTGATTATGATGTCACAATTACGTCATAATAGAAGTGGGAGACGGCCAATTTACCAACATTACTCCTAATACATTGGCCAATGCCTGTGCCAAGTTTGATTGATCTACCTCTACTTGGCAGCAATTTATGGAGGGGGAGGGGTGGAAACCACCCCCTGGCTTTGTTTGATCAGTACTTTGTTAGATCAAAAAAAGTCGGGTAGGATTAGAGTTAAACCGATTAATAACGAAATCCTTGCATTGACATCGGATGATTCTCTTAGTGCTCTATCTATAAGGACAACCGAAACCAAAAAAAGGGTTGTCAAGGTTAAACTTTCTGATTTGAATTAACTTACTCGACGTTTTTTTTACAAGCAACTTTGCTCGGCCCTAGTTCCAAAAGTTGCTTATTTTTGGACCTTTTATGGCCACCTTTTAGTAGCAAAAGTAGCTTAATAGTTGCTTAATTTAAACTGTATCTTTTTTGCCCTAAGAATGGTACAGAGGCTTGAAAAACAGCAAAATCTAACATTGTACATAAAATTTGACCACAAATGAATGGAAATAGCTTCTATATGAATCAATCCTCAATTGCTTGCAGTGATATAAGAGAGTCCAGAGGGTCCAGATTTAATGTTAAGTCTTATTGGACAAATTTCTGAACTGTTAAGTGTTATACTGTAGAAGCAAAAATTTTACAGGTTAACTGTTATATTAAATTTTATATAGATTTAAGAGCTACAAAGTATGTTTCATCATTTTCTTCTTTATTATATATCATCATCATCAATCATCAATGATGGTAAAATCATAATCAACATTATCATTATCATTAATCACCAACACTCCCATCATCATAATCATAATCATCATCATCATCTTCTTCATCGTTTCGTCATCATCATCTTCATCGTTTCGTCATCATCATAATAATCGTCAATCAATCAAGGTATCATTCTCATCCTCATAATCATGATTATCGAAACCATGATCATGATTGTCAGTATCATCATTATCATCAACCTCAAAAAGAAAAATGTGGCAGGATTTTGTAAAACATGTCATTTTCCTTTCATAAATGGTGGGTTTACTGTGCCGTGGCATCACTATCTGCTGCACAAATAATTTTACTGTTGGCTGTTTTTCGGCTTAATTTTCAGTATGTTTTAAATGTCATTTAATGAATTTTTTGAAATTAACTGTTTTGTTGACCCCCATCTGGACCCTCATATAC
>JACTAT010000931.1:0-12626 GCA_014526335.1 Chrysaora quinquecirrha | reverse complement strand
TTTCAAAACGACTATCCCAACAAACAACTCTACCTTTCCAACTAGAGGTGACATACTGAATATGCAACTGTTTGTCTTATGCTCATTTTGTACTGAATACAAAAATAAAAACTAACATACCTACTTCCAGGCCATAAATGGCACCTACCTTATTTTCCTTTGCTGAAGATTCAATAAAAACAGCATTCCAAGAGTCAGCTAATGACTTTCCTTGTTCTAGAGAAATTGTTCTAAAATCGAAGAAAATCAATTCATTACGGGTTTGAATCTTCAATTCGAATGTCCATTAGGTAAACTCTGACATCTTGCAGCGCAAAAAGTTGCACACTCCATATTGACTTAAAGACACAACCTATTCAAAATTGCGATAAACAGCGGGAAAATTTTCGGGCATACTCACTCTAGGTAATGTCTGCGCAGTATTGTGGAGGATGGGCAGTAATGTGGAGGGATTTTCGCAGTAATGTGGAGGGTGTTCAGTAATGTGGAGGGATATTATCAGTAAGGTGGAGGGATTTCTGCAGTATGTGGAGGATGTTCAGTAATGTGGAGGGCTATCTTTCAGTAATGTGGAGGGTGCGCAGTAATGTGGAGGGCTATCTTTCAGTAATGTGGAGGGATATCATCAGTGATGTGGCGGTTGCGGAGTAATGTGGAGGGCTATCTTGAAGTAATGTGGAGGGCTCGAGTAATCAAGAAGCACTCTCGTAGCGGTTGCCGAGAATTTTCGTTTTTTAAACGATTCTCATTGACAAGAAATGAAATTCGGAAGCTAAACCGTGCGTTTTTTAGCCATGAGAACCTTCACACTGCTTTAATATTTCATCATATAAGTGTAAGAATCACAGTTTTGGTTGATTTGCGTAAAATGTCTAATACATATATATTAACAAAACATGAATAAAATATATCTAACATATGATATGAATTATCTAATATATGAATATAAATTCGAAGAAGAAAACATTGTTCTTTTTTACAAACGAAGATACAATGAGTTGAGCGATAAACTGATCTGTACATGAATCAGTGGCAATTAATTTTGTCTCTCTTCCTCAGTCTAATAGCAAGTTTATTCACGTAATACTGCTTGTTTGCCTTACTTTGTTCAACCCTTTGCGTGTGAACATCGTGATAGCAGCAGAACGTATTCACATTCGTTTTTGTTTCGAAGCCCTCCTACAGGTAGTATCTATTTTTGCAAACCCAAAAAAACTTTAATTGACGTTATGAATAGGGCTATCTCTAAAATATGGATTATGGAATGATGGAGTGGAATTATGGAATGATGGAATGGAATGATGGAATGGTATCAAAATGCATAAATGCAAAAGAAAAGCAATTTCCAAACACATCGCGACAATATTTTTAATTTTGAAAGTATAATCCAACAAAAACAGAGCCATTCCATATTTCAGAAAAATATGGAATGGCGAAGTTTCTCAAAAATTACTCGCTTCTTTTTGCTGAAACCTTCCCCCTAGGGTTGTATATGCCTTACAAACACATCTAAGTAGAAATTAAGAAGATTTGGAGTCAATTGAAGGAGTTTCGAGGCCATTCCATATTATAGAAAAATATGGAATGGCGAAGTTTCTCAAAAATTACTCGCTTCTTTTTGCTGAAATATTCCCCCTCGGGTTGTATATGCCTCACAAACACATCTGAGTAGAAATTAAGAAGATTTGGAGTCAATTGAAGGAATAATAAGACCATTCCATATTTTAGAAAAATATGGAATGGCGAAGTTTCTCAAAAATTACTCGCTTCTTTATCCAGAATCCTTCCCCCTAGGGTTGTATATGACTAGCAAACACATCTGAGTAGAAATTAAAAAGATTCGGAGTCAATAGAAGGAATAATAAAGCCATTCCATATTTTAGAAAAATATGGAATGGCGAAGTTTTTCAAAAATTACTCGCTTCTTTTTGCTGAAACCTTCCCCCAAAGGTTGTATATGCCTTACAAACACATCTAAGTAGAAATTAAGAAGATTTGGAGTCAATTGAAGGAGTTTCGAGGCCATTCCATATTTTAGAAAAATACGGAATGGCGAAGTTTCTCAAAAATTACTCGCTTCTTTTTGCTGAAACCTTCCCCCTCGGGTTGTATATGCCTTACAAACACATCTGAGTAGAAATTAAGAAGATTTGGAGTCAATTGAAGGAATAATAAGGCCATTCCATATTTTAGAAAAATATGGAATGGCGAAGTTTCTCAAAAATTACTCGCTTCTTTATCCAGAATCCTTCCCCCTAGGGTTGTATATGACTAGCAAACACATCTGAGTAGAAATTAAAAAGATTCGGAGTCAATAGAAGGAATAATAAAGCCATTCAATATTTTAGAAAAATATGGAATGGCGAAGTTTTTCAAAAATTACTCGCTTCTTTTTGCTGAAATCTTCCCCCAAAGGTTGTATATGCCTTACAAACACATCTGAGTAGAAATTAAGAAGATTTGGAGTCAATTGAAGGAATAATAAAGCCATTCCATATTTTAGAAAAATGTGGAATGGCGAAGTTTCTCAAAAATTACTCGCTTCTTTTTGCTGAAACCTTCCCCCTAGGGTTGTATATGACTAACAAACACATCTGAGTAGAAATTAACAAGATTTGGAGTCAATTGAAGGAATAATAAGGCCATTCCATATTTTAGAAAAATATGGAATGGGGAAGTTTCTCAAAAATTACTCGCTTCTTTTTGCTGAAACCTTCCCCCAAGGGTTGTATATGCCTTACAAACACATCTGAGTAGAAATTAAGAAGATTTGTAATCAATTGAAGGAATAATAAGGCCATTCCATATTTTAGAAAAATATGGAATGGCGAAGTTTCTCAAAAATTACTCGCTTCTTTTTGCTGAAACCTTCCCCCTAGGGTTGCATATGACTAACAAACACATCTGAGTAGAAATTAACAAGATTTGGAGTCAATTCAAGGAATAATAAGGCCATTCCATATTTTAGAAAAATATGGAATGGCGAAGTTTCTCAAAAATTACTCGCTTCTTTTTGCTGAAACCTTCCCCTAGGGTTGTATATGCCTTACAAACACATCTGAGTAGAAATTAAGAAGACTTGGAGTCAATTGAAGGAATAATAAGGCCATTCCATATTTTAGAAAAATATGGAATGGCGAAGTTCCTCAAAAAATACTCGCTTCTTTTTGCTGAAACCTTCCCCCAAGGGTTGTATATGCCTTACAAACACATCTAAGTAGAAATTAAGAAGATTTGGAGTCAATTGAAGGAGTTTCGAGGCCATTCCATATTATAGAAAAATATGGAATGGCGAAGTTTCTCAAAAATTACTCGCTTCTTTTTGCTGAAATATTCCCCCTCGGGTTGTATATGCCTCACAAACACATCTGAGTAGAAATTAAGAAGATTTGGAGTCAATTGAAGGAATAATAAGACCATTCCATATTTTAGAAAAATATGGAATGGCGAAGTTTCTCAAAAATTACTCGCTTCTTTATCCAGAATCCTTCCCCCTAGGGTTGTATATGACTAGCAAACACATCTGAGTAGAAATTAAAAAGATTCGGAGTCAATAGAAGGAATAATAAAGCCATTCCATATTTTAGAAAATATGGAATGGCGAAGTTTTCAAAATTACTCGCTTCTTTTTGCTGAAACCTTCCCCCAAAGGTTGTATATGCCTTACAAACACATCTAAGTAGAAATTAAGAAGATTTGTAGTCAATTGAAGGAATAATAAGGCCATTCCATATTTTAGAAAAATATGGAATGGCGAAGTTTCTCAAAATTACTCGCTTCTTTTGCTGAAACCTTCCCCAAGGGTTGTATATGCCTTACAAACACATCTGAGTAGAAATTAAGAAGATTTGGAGTCAATTGAAGGAATAATAAGGCCATTCCATATTTTAGAAAAATATCGAATGGCGAAGTTTCTCAAAAATTACTCGCTTCTTTTTGCTGAAACCTTCCCCCAAGGGTTGTATATGCCTTACAAACACATCTGAGTTGAAATTAAGAAGATTTGTAGTCAATTGAAGGAATAATAAGGCCATTCCATATTTTAGAAAAATATGGAATGGCGAAGTTTCTCAAAAATTACTCGCTTCTTTTTGCTGAAACCTTCCCCCAAGGGTTGTATATGTATATGTATATATTGTATATGTATATATTGTGTATCATTCCATTCCATCATTCCATAATTCCACTCCATCATTCCATAATCCATATTTTAGAGATAGCCCTATTCATAACGTCAATTAAAGTTTTTTTGGGTTTGCAAAAATAGATACTACCTGTAGGAGGGCTTCGAAACAAAAACGAATGTGAATACGTTCTGCTGCTATCACGATGTTCACACGCAAAGGGTTGAACAAAGTAAGGCAAACAAGCAGTATTACGTGAATAAACTTGCTATTAGACTGAGGAAGAGAGACAAAATTAATTGCCACTGATTCATGTACAGATCAGTTTATCGCTCAACTCATTGTATCTTCGTTTGTAAAAAAGAACAATGTTTTCTTCTTCGAATTTATATTCATATATTAGATAATTCATATCATATGTTAGATATATTTTATTCATGTTTTGTTAATATATATGTATTAGACATTTTACGCAAATCAACCAAAACTGTGATTCTTACAGTTATATGATGAAATATTAAAGCAGTGTGAAGGTTCTCATGGCTAAAAAACGCACGTTTTAGCTTCCGAATTGCATTTCTTGTCAATGAGAATCGTTTAAAAACGAAAATTCCGGCAACCGCTACGAGAGTGCTTCTTGATTACTCGGGCCTCCACATTACTTTAAGATAGCCCTCCACAATACTCCGCAGCCACCACATTACGGAAAGATAGTCCTCCACATTACTGAACATCCTCGACGTTACTGAAAGATAGCCTCCACGTTACTGATGATAGCCCTCCACATTACTTCAAGATAGCCCTCCACATTACTCCGCAACCACCACATTACTGATGATATCCTCCACATCACTGATGATAGCCTCCACATTACTTTAAGATAGCCCTCCACAATACTCCGCAGCCACCACATTACGGAAAGATAGTCCTCCACATTACTGAACATCCTCCACGTTATTGAAAGATAGCCTCCACGTTACTGATGATAGCCCTCCACATTACTTCAAGATAGCCCTCCACATTACTCCGCAACCGCCACATTACTGATGATATCCCTCCACATTACTGAAAGATAGCCCTCCACATTACTGAACATCCTCCACATTACTGCAAAAATCCCACCACCTTACTGATGATATCCCTCCACATTACTGAACACCCTCCACATTACTGCGAAAATCCCTCCACATTACTGCACATCCTCCACAATACTGCGCAGACATTACCTAGGGTGATACTTATTTACGGGCTTTTTCGTCTGACACTCCCAAAGTATGCACGTCAGAAACAGGCCGAAACGATGAACTAAAGAGGAAATTATACCCAGATCCGGCTCGAAATGCACCAATCAGAAAGAGAAGCTGAATTGGCATTGTGTTTTAAACACCAATCAGCTAGCCGGTTACAGCGGGAAGACCAATAGGATTAGTTGAAAAGTCCAAGTGAGAAAACGAACTCTTTCTGTCTTCACAAACCCGGCCTCTTGGTTTTGATGCTTCCAAAACCCCTAACTGAAACAAAGATCTTGCTTTGCCAATGATTTTAAAACAATCTTCGCTGTAATTTTCCGCACAAATTGGGTTATCGAGTAGATGTTGTCCTATGTCCTTAGACAAACGATTCGATATACAAGTCCTTTGTAGTTTGGCTGTTGAATTGAATTGCTGGACGCCAAAACAAACGGCTTGTAAATTTACAGTACAGACCTAAAATTCGTCTTGGGCTACATCCTACGTAATTTATAAAAGTTAAACCCAGCTGAACCCAGCTGAACCCAGCTGAACCCAGCTGAACCCAGCAGTAACCCACCCAAACCCAGCAGTCAAAACTGCTGAACCCACCTGCTCACAAGTTGAACAATGAAACTTGTTAACGGGCTTTAAAAAGCCTTCGGGAATACGCAATTAGCGCTCGTTTACAAATCGGGGCTCTCTCGAATATCTCTAGAGTCATAATCAACATATTCGTTTTTATTAGAATCCTCTTTGCGCTTGTCTGAAAAAAGAAATGATAAACTTAACACGCAAAAACTTTCGCTCTTTTCCTTGCTTCTTTCGAATTGCGAGTAACTAATAGCCGCATGCTGCCGATCAAAATCACATTTGGTTCGGTATGGAAAACGACAATTTATACGAACTTGGTCTTGAAGATAAAAATCAAAAATGAGGAAAAAATACGTCTTTTAAACAAGCATTTGTTAAATCCATCAAATCCAAAGAAATCCTGACAGAAATCAAGAAATCCCAAGTTACTTTTGAGAGATTTCAGGTAGAAATCTCATGCACTTTTCAGCCATTAATGCACATAATGCACCCCTTATAAGACCTACCATTTTGCCGTAAATGCAAAAGGATTTCCAAGGGATTTTGATTAAAGTCATAGGATTTCTAGCAAGGATGAACAGTCTAACCGAGGGTTGGCAGCAGCAAAGCAGATAGTAATGGCCTTTTTAATTCGATTTTCAAATTGCAATGAGACTTTTCCTATCCAAGGCATTTTTACGTAAACTATACTTTTTGTCAGCGAAAAAACTTGCGATCTTGCGAAAACAATCCGAAATGATGTCCTCGGGATAACGGCTTTCATCCATTCAAAAAGTTTTGTACCTTACACACAAAAGAGTCTGGTTACTTATGAATTTTCGTGCCGATGTGATGCCGGGTACGATGGTGGCACTTCCAAGAGATTAGGAGTTAGGATAAAACAAGATGTACCTACTAATATTCGTCAGCACAATTTTCGGCAAAGAGAGCAACCACCCCTTCGGTCCAAACAACAACCTAATCTCAAGCATGATTCGGCCATAGGAACACCTCCTCGACAACCCAAATCGTGCAGAAAATTACAGCGAGGATTTTTATAAAACCATTGGCAAAGCAGGATCTTTGTTTCCCTTGGGGGTTTGGAATCTGTCCACACCTAGTCTTTGCTAAGAGAAACTACAGGCCCATCACAATTTTGCCCAGCTTATCAAAAGTTTATGAAAGAATCATAGAAACACAGCTTAAGCATTTCGCAAACAATTTTCTATCACCACTGCTCTGTGGTTTTCGAAAAGGATATAATACCCAACACGCTCTTATAAGATTTGTTGAAAATTTAAAAGGGGCATTAGATGATGGCAAAAATGCTGGAGCTGTTTTTATGGATCTCTCTAAGGCCTTTGATTGCTTAAACCATAAACTTTTGATAGCAAAACTTGCCAGTTAGGGAATAAACAGAGAATAGAGTGCAAAGAGTTAAAATAAACGGAACTTTCAGCTCTTTCAGAAATACTCTCATTGGTGTTCCACAGGGATCTGTTTTGGGACCTCTAATGTTTAACATATTTATAAATG
Source organism: Chrysaora quinquecirrha (assembly GCA_014526335.1). Taxonomy (NCBI): domain Eukaryota; kingdom Metazoa; phylum Cnidaria; class Scyphozoa; order Semaeostomeae; family Pelagiidae; genus Chrysaora; species Chrysaora quinquecirrha. Next base: position 5,164 of record JACTAT010000931.1, on the reverse strand, counting down.
ATTTATTTTATGTGGTAACGGACACAGAAATATGTAACTATGCTGACGATACAACATACTATACTTGTGACAGAAACATTGATGCCGCAATGGTAAGATTAGAAAATGATGTTTCTAGAAGTGCGGAATGGTTTGACAACAACTGCATGAAACTAAACAAGTCAAAATGTCATCTGATGACTTTCGGTAACCACAACATAACAGCAGAAATAAAAATAGATGATGAGGTTATTTCGGAGAACGCTGAAGAAACATTATTAGGCCTAACCTTAGATAAGAAACTAATTTTGAAGTCACACGTCAATACACTATGTAAGAAGGCTAACCAAAATTACATGCGTTATCTAGAATAGCCTGTTATATCAGTGGTGAAAAATTAAAACAAATTATGCAGACATTTGTATTATCACAATTCAATTACTGTCCTCTCATTTGGATGTTTTATGATAAACGTACAAACGCTAAGATAAATCCCGTCCACGAAAAAGCTTTGAGGATAGCTTATAGTGACAAACAGTCAGATTATTTAACTCTTTTGGAAAAGAACAATTCTGTGACCGTTCACCACAAAAATCTTTCTTCAACTGCTAATCACGGAAATGTTCAAAACAAATAAAGACCTCAATCCAAGTTCATGAAAGAAATTTTTACAAGAAAAAATTCGCAATATAATCCCAAGTATAAAACTGTTGCCTACGGAAAACAAAGTCTATCTTACATAGGGAGCTTTTTGTGGAACACGATCACGGATCAGGTCAAAGCTTCCGAAACTATTTGCAAATTTAAAAAACACATTAAAAACTGGAAAGGTGAAACATGCAGTTGCAAACTATGTACACCATACATACCGCAAGTTGGTTTCTTGACTTAATAACAGATTTTGACTTCTTTCTTTCTTATTTTTGTAAACCTCGTAAATTTTTTTTGTCTTTGTATTTGCTTAGCAGTAAGTTTTAATTAGCTATGTTAGATATTAGCTATTATTTCGTAGTACCTACTTAAAAAAAATTAATAATAATAATAATAATAATCAAAACCAAAAGGCCGGTTCTCGGTAGACAGAAAGAGTTCGAATTCTGCTCTTCCTAAAGATAAAATTTCTAGAAAAGAAAGGAAGGCTTTGAGTGATCCAAGGAAAGATAATAGCATTAAGATCCTATCTGCTGATAAGGGGCGAGCGACTGTTCTTCTCAACAGCTCGGACTATATTCAAAAGTGCGCCCAGCACATCGAGAATGGCCCTTATGAACATCTGAAATGCGATCCAACTAACAAAATTAAGCGCCAAGGTCTGAAGCTTATTAAAGGCTTACATGACATGAAAATAATTTCAGATGAAACATATCGGAAGATCAAACCTTCCTATTCTCATGCTCCATGTTTCTATGGACTTCCCAAAATACACAAAGAGGGTTTTCCTATCAGACCTATAGTGTCCTGTAGTGGTTATTGCGGAAATCTTGAAACACTACATCAAGAAAAGGGGACACGCAAAGAACTAAAAAGAATTTTCGGAATTCATCCGTAATGTTGAGATAGAAGACGATGAAATGATGATATCTTTCGATGTCACCTTGCTATACACCAACGTGCCTATAAGGACCCTTTGAGAATCATAAGTGATTTACTCCGAAAAGACAGGGATCTAAGCAAAAAAACTCCTATACCTGTGGATAAGTTGATTGAAACGATAGAATTCGACTTAACTACCACTTGGTTCAAAGTCAATGGGAAGTTTATCTCACAAACAGATTGAGTAGCAATGGGAAAACCTGCCTCTTCTGTTGTTGCTGAGATCTTTATGCAAGAAAAAGAATCTCTTGCCCTTGATTCATACATTGAGAAACCAAAAGTATGGGAGGGATATGTAGATGATGTGTTCGTGTTTATCAAGAGGGACAAGATGGAAGATTTCTATTGGCACATCAATTCCCTACATGTGAAATTGAAGTTCACTACAGAGGTAGAGAATGATGAAAAACTACAATCCTGACCAAAATTCATAGAGACTTTCTCCGTGCAACACAAAACTTGTTACAAATCATTAGAAATAGGACGGACAACCCCTCCCCCCTGTATCAATGTTGCCTGTGTTTCAAGACAATGGTATGACCTGTCGCTTAGGAATTAGATTTCATCTTCAACATTGATATGGGGGAGAGGGGGCTTCGACAAAGTGCAGCTGCTTTAAAAACTTCAAAGTGTCTCTATAATTTTGGCCAAGATTGTCTATAGGAGACTGCTGATTGTGATTAGTGAAACAGTCAAGGGAGGCTGTCTTTAGAGCGTGGTCAATGTTTAACGGTAAAACAGCCAAGACAGACATGTAAATGAAGATCATTAACGGATTATAACATTTCCTTGATGACTATGTTTAATGTTCCAAGTGGCTTTTGCTGCCACCACGTCTAAGTGGTTTTACGCGACGACGTTTTGCAGAATGGCTAATTGGATTAGAAGTTGAATAGTTTTATTCAAGTTAAGTAGGTAATGAGTATTTTAATGTGTGCACCACAGGTAGAAGTTGAACTTTCTGAGGCTATCTCTAAAATATGGATTATGGAATGATGGAGTGGAATGATGGAATGATGGAATGAAATGATGGAATGGTATCAAAATGCATAAATGTAAAGGAAAAGCAATTTCCAAACACATCGCGACAATATTTTTAATTTTGAAAGCATAATGAAACAAAAACAGAGCCATTCCATATTTTAGAAAAATATGGAATGGCGAATTTTCTTAAAAATTACTGGCTTCTTTTTGCTGAAACCTTCCCGCTAGGGTTGTATATGCCTTACAAACACATCTGAGTAGAATTTTTGAAGGTTTGGAGTCAATTGAAGGAGTTACGAGGCCATTCAATATTTTAGAAAAATATGGAATGGCGAATATTCTCAAAAATTACTCGCTTCTTTTTGCTGAAACCTTCCCGCTAGGGTTGTATATGCTTTACATATACGCATCTGAGTAGAAATTAAGAAGATTTGGAGTCAATTGAATTAATAATAAGGCCATTCCATATTTTAGAAAAATATGGAATGGCGAAGTTTTTCAAAAATTACTTGCTTCTTTATCCTGAAACCTTCCTCCAGGGGTAAAATAAAACTTCCAAACACATCTGAGAATAAATAATCAAGGTTTGGAGTAGACTGAAGGAACTACGAGTTGTGAAAGTTGGTATTTTCGCTCAGCTAAAGTATATGCGAGTGAGAAAAACTTGCAAAATCAAGTCATCGAATTCGAACATTATTTATGTCAAACTTTCGATTTGTGCGTTTTACCATAGTTAACTTATGCACTGCATCAATAATTTTGCGATTCCTTGTTTTGTAGATAGCCTACCATATTTAGAAATGTGATATGAATGATTGCATATTTGCGTCGCGATTAGTCTGAATTTTTCAAGTGGATCCGTCAAATTATCAATCAGACCAGACCACAGTGGTTATGGCCGCCCAGTACAGCAGTGCTCAACTTGGAAATTAGCATCTTCCTTGAGAATCATGTTTCAAGCTTCCGTCCAGTATTTCTCGATTTTGAGATAATTTCTACTCGGGTGTGTTTATAAGGCTTATACAACCCTAGCGGGATGGTTTCAGCAAAAAGAAGCGAGTAATTTTTGAGAAAATTCGCCATTCCATATTTTTCTAAAATATGGAATGGCCTTATTATTAATTCAATTGACTCCAAATATTTTTAATTTCTACTCAGATGTGTTTGTAAGGCATATAAAACCCTAGGGGGAAGGTTTCAGCAAAAAGAAGCGAGTCATTTTTGTGAAAATTCGCCATTCCATATTTTTCTAAAATATGGAATGGCCTTATTATTAATTCAATTGACTCCAAATCTTTTTAATTTCTACTCAGTTGTGTTGGTAAGGCATACACAACCCTTGGGGGAAGGTTTCAGCAAAAAGAAGCGAGTAATTTTTGAGAAAATTCGCCATTCCATATTTTTCTAAAATATTTGGTAAAATATGTTTATACTAAAACTTGGATACTATAGAAAGCGGAGGCAAAAAAATAGACAAGATTTTTTGGCACACTGAGGCCTTTCGAACCTACGTTCTCATCAGAGTGTGACTTGAATGACTTGAATCATTCAAGTCACACTCTGATGAGAACGTAGGTCTGAAAGGCTCAATGTGCCAAAAATCTTTCTCCAACCTCGTTTTCAAGAGTCCCAGATCCTAGCGCACGCAGCTCCTACTATCAATGACGTCATCAGGTCGCGTTTTAGTGCGGCGAGTTTCTCCAACCTCAAGAGTTCCTTGCATGAAACCGCTAGCCTCGTTTCCGATTTAACAATCTAGAAGTTTCCAGAATGTTCCAGAACGTCCCTAAGAATCCTCTTATCTGATTGGTTAGAACTTTCCAGAACTTTCGAGAACTTTCCAGAATCTGATTGATTAATTATGATGGCGTAATAATAATTCGAACGCGACATTCGAATCGTTTATTAAATAAAATAACATAATAATCCTACAATCTGAATAACTAGAACTTTCCAGAAGTTTCCAGAAAGTTCCACAAGATTCTAGAAACGAGAAATCCTGCAATCTGATTGGTTAATAATTTAAACATCACGTTCGATCGATCAATCTATAAAATCGAACACACGATCCCAATCGTCTTCCACAATCTAAAAGGAATAGCCTACTATCTCATTGGTTGAAGCTTATATTAGCATACTTTTATAAGACTATTAGCTGAGACTTAGGAATTGGTACATAGAACAAGTCCATAACGGAGATTCAAAATATATATCTACAATATAAACAACCATCAACTGCGCATGCAGATAGTTATATCAATAACGGTAAGAGCTAGAGGCCTGGGACCTAGCATGTAGAACAAAGAAGTAATAGAGATTTAAATGATGTATGTCATATAAACATTTATTAAATAGCGCATGCGCAATAGCAATATCTCTAATAGCTTTTGGTTTAATCCATGGTTTATGAGTATTATCTAAGCTTATGCAATTCAGTGTCCATATATGGACAGTAGCCGTTGATTTACAACCTTATTTTCAAAGAATGACAACACATGAAAACGACACTATTTTCTAACAGTACATTAATGAACAATAATGTAAAAAATTTTTTTAGGTATAGCTAGCTATTTCTAGTTATTTCCATAGTATGGGAATAATCGAGTAC
>JACTAT010000930.1:0-12644 GCA_014526335.1 Chrysaora quinquecirrha | reverse complement strand
TTTCTTTCAAGAAAAAGCATTTGGCTGTCTACAAAGGCGCTCACGTCCTAGAATCTGGGCCATTAATATTTTATTATGGCCGTATCCTTTTCTGCTTGTGCAATACTCATCTTTTGGCGACAGTGTGCAATACACCTTATCTACGACTATTATGCAGATTTAGTTTAGACGAGGCTGCGGTTCAGACATAAGCTGCTTTGAGCCAACTCTTCACTCGCCCGCCGCGTCACCGTGCTAAACGCTTAACCCACGTAAAGCCTCAAAAATGAGTTTCGCAGTATAAGCACAAGTCTCATTAAATTTCAGGTGAGGGGAATGCGTAAGTGATAAGCCTTCACCTCTGATTGGTGATCTAAGCTTCCCCGTATTATGGTTAATTTCAAACCTAAGGACACAGTCCTCTCTTTAAACGCTATCGATAATGGAATCGTTTTGTCCTAATAGCATAAAAAGGTTTTTCCCGGAAAACGATTTTTTCTGCACTGTAATGAATCTAAAGCCTTTCTTTAATGTTCTCTCTTTTGTACTTTAAAGCTGGTTACATGAGCAAAAACAAGATTTCGTTAATTCGATTTTGAATTAAAGATCTATAATGAATCAAGCTCATAGTTTTATCCCTTGGGTATTACTCAGTATAGTTGGTCTGCAAAGATGTGCTGTTTTTCTGGTTATAGAGATAGCCGGTTGCACTTGTTGGCCAACATGTTGGCACTGTTTGCTATAGATGTTGTCCAAACAAACAACGGTGTTAACGAAAAAAGTATTTTCATCGATGTGAGCAAAATTTTACTGTTGGTATGGTTTGCTAGTCTCGCCAACATGGTACAAACTCTTCAATTTCGGTTGTTATTTCGGAGACCTTGAAATAGATTTAAGCTGACGGTTTGAGTTGGACCACGAGTTTTTCTTCTTCGTCGTCAACCAAAAGAGCGAACAATTAACAAACAGCTGCTTCCTTTTCGGCCATGTTTGCAAAATATCATTTGTAGATGACGATAGCAACACAACTTCTCAGATATTGACTATGATATTATGATGGTATGGCAAACCGTAGCAACATGTTTGCCTATTATAAGCCAATATGTTAGCCAACAATGTTGGCACAGTTTGCGCCCGCCTTATCTCTAGGTGAAATAACCTCTGTCTCTTGGTGAAATAACCCCCGGGAACTGTATTTAACAATTGAATATCAGTATTCGGACTTTTCAAGAATCCAGGTCCTGTTTTTCGAGTTCAGACATTTTCGCAGATTTTTCAACGGATAGCCTTTCGCTTTAGCACGAGACATAATAGACTTAATTTATATGAAGCAGATGTTTCTTAGCAGATGTTTATGTTTGTGTTTGATATTTTCTCAACCGTTAGTGCAACCAGAACAGCCACTAAGCTGTGTTTGCCATCTATGCAATGATGGCACGTCCCGCCGACTGTCTATCCCAAGGATATTGAAGCAAAAACTGAAACGCTCCTGAAACGTTTATCTGTTGTGGACGGCAGTGAAGATAAAAATTACGATTACAATGCGCTAACCTATCCTACTAGCTGTCAGCAACAATTTTTAAAAAATATCCTCTTGGGTCCACATAGAATGGGTAGTTTGAAATAACAGGAGATGGGGAAAATTGGAACAGTAGCTAAATAGTGGGATGGGCAAGAATAAAAGGGGGCGGGGACAGAAAAGTTACCGTTAAGTATAAGTAATCTATTCTACAGAATTTACCTTTGGTTTCCATAGTTCAACTTGATAAGGTTTTCTGAACACCTTTATCCTTTGAGTGCGCTTTCGCTACAACCTTGTTGTTTGGAATTGCTTCCGTATTTATAAAAACTTTTATCCATGTCGTATTGTGCATGCTACGCGAGTCACCTGAGGGTCTCCTTTTCTTTTTCGCTATTCCATAGCTTGTAGAACTTCAAGATTACAGAACTTATTTGTTTTTGTATGCAAAAACCTTAACAATTCCCCAAATTTCGAGAATATAACTAGGAGGGCTGAGCCCCCCAGAGCCCCCATGCTCTACACCCCTGGCAAGAAACCTTTCTTTTAGAGGGTCAACGAACATGATAACATTTTATTCTTTCCATATTATCTGCGTAATTTTCTTGACCCAATTCAAAGATATTTTGAAACGATAACGATGCTGGTTATAATTGGCAATGGTGTTACACTTGGAATGTACGATCCTTATGATGAGAAATGCAAAACAGAAAGATGTCATACGCTTGAGATTGTAGAGACAGTTATCTATGCATTCTTTGTTTTTGAAATGCTGGTTAAAATGCTGGCTATGGGACTACGAGGTCCTCTTGGCTATTTTGGTGATTCGTGGAATAAATTAGATTTTTTTATTGTGCTTGCAAGGTAGGATAGAGTTATCTATTTTAATGCTTTTTACAAGAGGTTTATTTTTTGTTTCCTCAGACACATGACTATAAGAATCTAGTATAAGGCAGTAATACCACAGCAAAACAAACAGAATCCTAGCCCAAAATGACCAATATACTTAGAACCAGTTTAAACGAGAGACAAAGATACGGAACCAAAATATCCGTACCGGTCGGGTACGATATGGGTACGATGTCATTGCGTTTACACGGAAGCGGATCAAAGTTCTACATACAAAAAATCAAAAATTTCATGTCTGCAGGAATTTTTTTGATAGAGCTGGATGTAGGAAAATAAGGCCAGTGCAATTTTAAGAATTGCCTATAGAATGCACCGCAAAATTACAGGGTTTAAATTGTTTTCGACCACCTTCTTTTAATCAGCTTGATTAGCTGGTTAAACAAGAAAAAATGCAATTAATAAAGTAAAACATAATTGAACTTTTCCTGTCATATTACCAGAGAAGCTTCCAATTTCTGTTTTTCAAAATTCGTTAGTTATATAAGTTATATGGATACACGCTTTTTTTTATAAGGAACCACTTTATAAGGAACCTACATGTAGAAGGCCCGAAAATTTAAAGAACTTATACTACTAAAGAGAAAATCATTAAGGAACTTTTGAATGTTGAACACTGTTATCACTGAAAATAATCAAGAATTAGAAAGCCGGTTCCATTCATTTGGAGTCGAAAATCACATAAAATGTACGTTAAGCATGTATCCAATGTTTCTTTGAGTAGTCTCGAGCTTTGCTCACATGCAAATGTCTCTCTTTTATTGTTAAGACCACTGTATGTGCAGTTATTATTAAGGAACTATTAAGGAACTTTTGGAACTACAATTGCCTCATAAGAGGTGCAAAAATAAGGAACTTTAAGAACTAGGCCTTGAGGTAGGTTCCTTATAAAAAAAAGCGTGTACTGCAAATCCCATAAACTGATTTTTTATAAAAGAGTATAACCCAACTACACAGAGTATAGTTAAACCAACTTGTAATTAGGTGCATTTCTTTTCTCTCTAGCACGTTTGAATATTTATATGGAGATGGTGAATACCTTAGTTCAATTAGAGCTGCAAGGGTCTTGAGACCTCTTAGAGCAATCAATAAAGTTCCAAGTAAGTTTGTATCAGTTTTTCTGAATTAAATGTCTGTGTTTAATGAGATTAAATATCTGTGTTTAATGAGATTAAACATCTGTGTTTAATAAGAATAAACACAGTAACGTACCATAAATCCTCGAACTGGCCCCCCTCGAAAAAGCCCTCCCCCGGAATTAGCGTCTTCCTAGCACATAAAATTTTTGACAAGCCCCCTCGAATAACCCGCAGCCTCTGATAAGTTTATTTCAACCATTTGAGTCCATATGTATTAGCACGTGATAATCAAGCTATAACAGAAAAAGGCATTATTTTACTAGATGATAAATCATGATTTTATTTCAAGCTCCCCGTCTAAACCCTCTCAAATAAGCCCCCCCCTCCGAACGCTCCGATTTACAGTATTTAAAGCACTGATTGTTAGACTGTTTAAAGTCGAATGTTGTCGGTGAATTTTTTGTCTCAGACAGAATAAACAATAGCAGTTGGCATTAGTTATGAAAAAAATATATCTTAAATGTAAAGCCAGACTTATGTCGACGTTATTGTGTTACACTTCTGCGACTTCTGCATGTTACACATTTTGTGATTAGCCGACAACCGACTCCCACCAGTCACAGTCAGTTGACCTACAATCTTGGACAAAATATATTGAGACAACCAGAAGATTCCCAGTAATGCTATCAATTCCTTAACTTTATCTTTGCTAATCAATAATACACTCCCCCTCCCCCCTTGGATCAATGTTGAGTGACACTAAAAACAATTCCACGCCATTTGATCAAAATTGAGTGAGGGGGAGGGGTGAAATGCGAAGTTAAGACAACTATTAATGAAAACTTCAGTTTGTCTCATAATTTTGTCCAAGATTTTAGGTGCTTGCGACGGTTATCAACTGTCATAAAGCATCTGACTCGTTGTTGACATGTCGACATAATTTAGCAGTTACAACTAGTTCGCTCTATTTATCATTGGTCGGCATAAGCCTGGCTCAAGTCGTTTAACGATCATGATCTTTGATGATATATATTTCATTCATATCTTTTTAGGTATAAGAATCCTAGTGGCACTATTATTAGATACATTACCAATGCTTGGAAACGTTTTAGCAATTTGTACTCTTATTTTCGTTGTTTTTGGTATCATTGGAGTTCAGTTGTGGCAAGGTGTTCTAAGAAATAGATGCGTATTGCAGCTACCTCCAAATGTCACTAATGGGTAAGAACTGCTTTATTATTACTTTAACTGTAATAAATAAACAGTAAATTAAAATGATAAATAAATGAAGAAACAAATAGATGAATGAATAAATAGGAATTGAATAAATAAATAGATCAATAAATACTTAAATGTCTAAGCAAAGAAGTGTTAAGTGAGAAACTAAATAGATCGATTGATAAATAAATAAACGAATAAACAGATAAATAAATAAATAAAGATTGAGGCAGGGAAAATTTAACTGGGTTCAGAACATTGTGATAAGAAAGAACCTTGTCTCAGCTACCTCTGAGGTCACAAATGGGAATGCTTCAAAAAGTTTTCAACTATTAAATTTTATCTAATCTATCTATTTACTTTTTTTTATTGACTTTTTTATTCACTTATTTATTTTCTATTTATTCATTCATTAATTCAGTTGTTTTTATTCTTTGTTTATTTATATTTTTTGTTGATTGTGTTTATTTATTTATTCATTCTTTTATTCATTTAATTATAACTTATATACCGGGTGTCTGTAGTCGTTATTCTCCATGTAATCACATCTGGTGTTCTTTAATATTTGGTGTTCTGTTTTGTTCAGAATTTGCTTATAGACACGCTTATGTCTTTATACAATCTTTATTTCTTCACTTTTCTCATTTGCCATTAACTGACTTCTTTTGGCTCATTTGTTCGTTGATTGAACGATTTGTTGATTTAATTATTGATGGACGATTCTGGCTGGCTGACGTGCTAATTAAAAGATACATTCATGACTTCTCTAGGCCTAGTTTCTATTTCTTTTTTAATAATACTCAGCTTGCTCGAAATCCTGTATGTTTGTCATATTATCATAATAACGTAAACGTACTTGCTAATGACATGCTCTCGGGTGAAGCGTACCTTTGAATTGTTCTTGGAGTTACAAAATAAAGAGAATGCCCTGTTTATAATGTACTTTCCTTCTAACGTACCAAATACTACGGTCCGTTCAAGTGTGTTTTAACAGAATTATACTGTAGAAACCTAGATAGATTTGTGACCTGAAAGCAAAGATTTTATTATTGAGAGTTAGCTCAGCAGCAAATTTACTAGACGCTTACGAGTAGGAATACCTATCATATCAAGGAATAAATATCAAGGTAGATTAATACAAGTTTTAGAAGGGTTTCAGCTTTATATCGTTTGCAATACTCCTGGGAGTGGGGTACTTCCATTGTTCAATATACTAGACGTGCCGCCCAAATGGGTAACTTTTTTAGCGCCAATTTCTCTACATATGGGTTGGTTTTTCGTAAAAAATCTCTACACATGGGTAGCAAAATATATAAAAACTTTTAGACGTGCATTGCTTTAAAAAGCCTGATAAAAATTGCGTTTTGTTTTTCAGCGCAAATGCCTTTTCTCCGCATTTAGAGTTATCTCAGGCGTTAAATTGGGGTTAGGAAAAACTGGGCGGCACGTCTAGTCTCTTAAACAATGAATAACCCCCCCCGGGGGCAATACTGATATGGTCTTTCCTTTGTAGGAATCTTACATCATATTATTGCCCAGACAAAGAATATAGTTTGATGTGTTCACTACCAACTGATAATGGCATGGCACATTGCAATAGTAAATTCATTTCAAATTACACAGCATCACGATACGCTCCTATTTGCAAAGAAAGCTATAGACCAAATATGACACTGTCAAATTCATCTTGTATCAATTGGAATATGTATTACACAAAGTGTGAACAAGTTGGTGGTAATCCATTTTACGGAGCAATATCATTTGATCATGCTGGCCTTGCATTTATTGCTATTTTTCAGGTAAAGAAGCTTTGAATGTCTCTTTTATTGAGCGAAATACGTTTGACTTTAGGACACCTTATTTCCTCTTATAACTCCTAAGTTTTAAATAAACAACTCAATTCGCACCGATCAGAGTGGTACTCAATTAGGAAAGTCAAACTTAAGTCTCTGGTAAAAGGAGCCAAAAGATCAAACATTGTTTGTCAAACATTTGCAATTTTCTTGTCAAGCAAATTGTTTTACCGTTTGGCCACCTTACAAAACATTTCTCCTCATGCATTTTATTGCATAAAGTGCATGTCCAGTCCAACATTCTTGCATTGCAATTATTGCATTATGTTACATAAGAAAAGTTTCTTTTTTGGACATTTTCAAGACGGAGAATTTGCTTATTTTTGCTTGCGAAGCAATTTTTTTAATGTGGCCAAATGTTCAATCATTGCTTGTCAAGCAAATGTCAAACGTGTGAAAAACAATGTTTGATCGTAAGCTTAAAAAACATTTAAAATCAAGCAATTTTTACATTGTAGCAACGAAATAATTTGTGAAATGAAAGACTTCTCTTTTGCCGAAGGCTGATAAATTCAATTTGGCAAAGATGAACGTAAATGAGCAAGTGAATCCTTTATAAACAAAGAAGATTTTAATTTATAATAGCCATATTCCTACTTACTTTACAGGTTATAACATTGGAAGGCTGGTCTCAGATAATGTATTTTTTGCAAGACACATATAGTCCTTGGGTGTGGATTTATTTTGTAGCATTAATTGTGGTAAGCCATGTTGCATTGCTTTAAAATGTCTTATTTTGATATTTGCCAGTGGTAATAACGCCATACGTAGAATATATTACCATGGAACTTTTTTGTCATTTTAAACATCAAAGAGTGAAGGTGGTGAAGGTGAAATGGTGTTTTTTCGCCAGTCACTAGGATCTCAGTAATAGGTTAACTAACCGAGAACTCGACCCTGGCCGTGACGCTACCGTGGCTGGGCTCGAACCCTGACCACACTGAGTTTCTGACACCATGAGCCAGCTGGATAACATCACGACGCCACAGCACCTTCAATCAAGAGTGATACAACAAGTTTATATTTTAGTGATAGTCTGCACAATTCTGATTATATAAGACTGAAGAATTAAAAGAGATAGGATAAAAAATAATTTCATAATCTCCTTTGTTTCTTTTTTAGATTGGAGCTTATTTTATGACGAATCTTTGCTTAGTGGTGATAGCGACCCAGTTTTCAGAAACACGACAACGGGAATCAGCACTTATCGAACAAGCAAATAAAAGAGCGCGATTACTGAAATCATATAGTACGTTATCAGGGTCTTTGAATGGAGATCAAGATCAAGGGTGTTACTCTGCAATTTTAGGAATTCTCGTGAGTGCTTACAAACGCATGAGAAAATACTTACGAAGACGCTTCGCCGGGACTAGATTCTGCAAAAAAGTAGAAAAGAAAAAAAGAAAACGAAAAGTTTCTAAAAAGAAATCAAAACAAAGCGTGACTAGCACAATTCATTTACATCATCATCATCATCACCATTTTCATCATCATCACCACATATGCGCTGATGATCAGAGCTGTACACCAGCTTGCGCAGATTACTCATCGAATGTTCTTGAAGCCAGCGGGAGAAGTCTACCAACACCGACTATTCTAGCAATTGAAAATGTAAAGAGCGAACCAAGTGCTGGTGTGGCCAATGTAGGTCCTCTTGCTATTCAGAGTACTGCGTTGTTGATGCCAGATACGACTGTTGTTATATGCAGATCTAGGCCTACCTCTGCTAAATCATTACAGCCAACCCACACAGTATCATTCATATCAACTTCGATGAGCGAAAAATCAGCGTTTCAAGATGAGAATACAACTTCAACACCGCATGAGTTCTCTAGCGGAAAGCGGAAAAGGAATCTGAGCAATTGTCCTAATGTTGAGCGATTCGAAACTGGAGTCAACTGTGAGAAATATGAGCAATTTTATAAAACTGAAAGCAGTGAAGAAGACGATAGTGACGAAGATGACGAAGACGAGGCTCCTGGTTGTTATAAGAGGCTGAGAAAAAGGACGAAAGAGTTTTGTGAAAGTGAAGCATTCAAGATATTTATCATGGCATCCATTTTGCTTAATACTGTTACAATGGGTATTGAGCATCACGGACAGGTAACAGATTTTTAAGCATTCTTAAAAACAATCCAGTCTCAATGTTCTGATTCGTGCATTTCGATCCGCATCTAGGTAATAGGTATTACCTTTGGCTCATTCAATTGCTTAGATCTGTTTCTGATGTTTATGCTCTGAAGAGTGGCAGGCAAAAAATAGTTTTCAGTATGTTCAGATGGTTCCGCTTTTCTTTGAAACGTTGAAGTTTACCCAACTCAGACTAGTCATTCTTATTGTCTCATATAGTTGTTTTCAAGGGTGTGTGGTGTATTTTTGTATAAGCAAGGCTACACAATTTGTTTACGTTATAATTGCTCCCGGGTTTGAAACAACATATCTTCCTTGCAACCTTCCAGGGGATAATGGACTAGATTTTGTTTTGGGACGTGTCTTTTTGTGTTCGAAGAATTTCGAACACATTGGTGTGGGGTGGCGTGTCACTAACTAACTAACTCACTGACTAACCAACGCTTGAACAATGGAAAACGTGTAACAATAGTATAGGCATCTCAACAATGCCATTAGGGCCATTGTCTCGGCCATTTATGGGCAATTTGCGGTTAGCCCTTTGTCGATTTAAGGTCATGTGACAATTTTTCTCTTCGCACAAGCTTGATTGCATCTGACTCATGGCTGTTTACCATTTGAAACTGGCAAATTGCCACCTTTGATTGGTAAATGACATTTCACGCATTCTCAACATTAATCAAAGAGTCTTGGCAAAGAGCGGCAATTTCAAACCAGTTTTCAAAACAAATCTTCATTATTATCATCCTCACCATAAAAATCGTCATAATAATAATAATAATAATAATAATCACCATCATCATTATCATCATCATCATCATGATTACCATCACTATCATTGATAGTGTGGCTGCGGCAAGATCTAAAGGAACTCACCACCACCACAATCACCCCTACAACCATCACCACCACCACCCCTATTACCACCACCACAACCACCCCTAAAACCATCACCACCACCACCCTTATCACCACCACCACAACCACCCCTAAAACCATCACCACCACCACCCCTATCACCACCACCACAACCACCCCTAAAACCATCACCACCACCACCCTTATCACCACCACCACAACCACCCCTAAAACCATCACCACCACCACCCCTATCACCACCACCACAACCACCCCTAAAACCATCACCACCACCACCCTTATCACCACCACCACAATCACCCCTACAACAATCACCACCACCACCCCTATCAGCACCACCACCACCACCCCTAAAACCATCACCACCACCACCCTTATCACCACCACCAGCCCCCTAAAACCACCACCACAGCCACCCCTAAAACCATCACCACGATCACCTCTATCAAAACCACCACGCCCCTTATCACCACCACCACAACCACCCCTACAACCATCACCTCGACCACCCCTATCACCACCACCACAACCCCCCTACAATCATCACCACGATCATCCCTATCACAACCATCACAAGCACCCCTACCTTCAGCACCACAACCACCTCTACCACCACCACTACATCCAACTACCACCACAATCACCCCTACCAACAAGCATCATAATCATCGTGGTCATCAACATCATCATCATAACCACCACCATTATCATGATAATCATTATCGTCATTGTTGTGCATACCGATTAACATCTTTAATCATTTGACCGAAATAGCTATATTCAACCAGAGTCGTTCTTCGAACACGCCCATAGGGCCCCTATGTTTAGATCTGGTCATTGGTCATCTTCATTAGATAAGGATATTTGAGATGTGCGCCCTAACCTGGTATTGATCCTTGCTAAGTGGTGTTCTGGGTTTACGGCAAACCAAAAAGATGTCGGTTATAGGTCGTATGTCTCAGAGGTTTTCTCTGTTTTAAGTCTGTATTTCTAGAACGCCTAAAAACGCCTAACATAAAGAAATAGTTAATAAAATTACCCAACATTTTATGAGTGATGATTTCATTTATATTTATTTGATTTTCAGCCAGAGAAATTAACATACGCATTGGATATTCTAAACTACATTTTTACGGCCATCTTTGCAATTGAATTCGTGTTAAAACTTTTTGGTTATGGACTTTATGGTTACCTGAAAGACTCGTTTAATTTATTTGATGGAACGATTGTCATAGTCAGGTAAGTGCTATGCTCTAAACTGTATTATATACAATCTTTGTTAGTAGCTCCTAACAGAAGACCCTTTTTCACATGACGAATTTCCTACTAAGCAAAAAGCAATAGAGTTTCTTCAGCAAAATGTTGCTGTTAATATCAGTAAAGAATGAGGTACACATGACAGGACCTCTACGTTTATTATAAAAGCGGTCAAAATCACTAATGTAGGACTATAAAAACCTAATGTTACATCGTTGAAAAGGTTACTTAGATGTTTGCATTGATAACTTTCGTACCCACTTACTATCTTCATTCTAAAGACACCTGCCTCCCACTCTATCGGGTACCCTTGAGTAATTTCTTTATTAGGAACGCAGTATGGCTCTTGGATAGGCTAAGGCTAGGAATTTCTAGAGTACTGGATTGGAAATGAAAACAGTCGTGACGTTAAAGTCCTAATTCACATTACCATTATAGCTACAGAGGAGTAAATGCTAGCTTT
The DNA here is from genome assembly GCA_014526335.1 of Chrysaora quinquecirrha. NCBI lineage: Eukaryota > Metazoa > Cnidaria > Scyphozoa > Semaeostomeae > Pelagiidae > Chrysaora > Chrysaora quinquecirrha. The sequence goes on along the minus strand of JACTAT010000930.1, from coordinate 1,361 downwards.
GCATCAAGATTCAGCTTTGATATGAGATAACTTTTTAGACATTTAATCATCATAACGACCGTGCCGACTTGAAAATGAGTTCAGTTTTCCCTTCTTTTACGATTCTTCAGACCGAAGTAAGTCTTTGAGGGGACATGTGTCGCAGACGTCGCCATTTCACCCATTTCGGGGGGAAAAGTCATATCAATGAAGCTAACAAATCGCAGGAACGCCTTTTCTCTGTTTGTTTCAGTAATAAGAAAACACTTCAACTTTTATCGTTGTGGAAGATGGCACGTCACAATGTTATGGTAACCCAACTTGCGTTCATGGGATTCAGTGTACCATAGAATACATAATGCCGTCTCTTCTTTCTAGTACCGTGGAGATATTTGGAGATGGCGAGAGTGGTGTGTCAGTTCTTCGCACATTTCGTTTAATGAGGATATTCAAACTAATCAGATTTCTACCATCACTACAAAAACAAGTAACTGTTATGGTGAAAACATTGGATAGCGTGGTTACATTTCTTGCCCTTTTAATAGTCTTTATATTCACTGTATCAATCTTGGGAATGCATTTGTTTGGAGCGAAGATCATATTTGATGGTGTTCCTGTTCGACATAATTTCGACTCCTTGCTCTGGGCACTAATGACAACTTTCCAGGTAATGTAGTATTCTATTTAGTTTCTAAATGTATTTTGCGTCGACCCTCATATTGGATAGACCCTTTCACACTTTTCCTAAGTAGCTTAAGGCCCTGGTCAAACGATCAAACATTGTTCGTCCAACATTTGAAATCTGCTTGTCAAGCAAAATGTTTGACCATTTGACCACGTACAAAAGCATTGCTTGTCAAACATTTTTATTTTGTTATTGTCAAACTTCAACAGCTTGGAACAATTTGGCACTTAGAAACATTTCTTAGCAACAAGGCAATCGTACTTGCGCATTAGGGCATTGGCAATGATTTGCTCTTCCATAATGTTTAACAGCAATGTTTTAGACGTGGCCAAACGGTGAAACATTGGTTGTAAATTAGTTTAGAATGTCTGACCAACAATGTTTGATTGGTTGGCCAGGGCCAAAGTCTATTTTTTTCTCATAAGAAATATTACTTTCATCTCTGCTTAGGTCCTCACACAAGAAGATTGGAATAAAGTAATGTATGATGCTATGAGAGCGACGACACAATGGGCTTCTTTATATTTCATCGTGCTTATGACACTTGGCAACTACATCTTATTTAATCTTTTAGTGGCTATCTTGGTTGAAGGATTCTCAAATGATCCGGTGAGTCTGATATCTGCTTATACTCTATCTATATTTGTAGCCAGCTCTATTTATGTGTGCCTTGTTTGCCGATATCAGATGTCTGAAA
>JACTAT010000093.1:47531-95000 GCA_014526335.1 Chrysaora quinquecirrha | reverse complement strand
TAGGAACAAGAATGTTGGCTGCTACTGGTCTAAGAAAACATACCTCCTTTGTCAGAGCATTTCAGCAAAGGAAAATGTTAAAGCTAGTTTAATGTTGGAAAAGTTAGGCTCTAGCCCCACCAGCTCCATGGCATCTGAAGCTCTTAGCTAAAGCAAATGAAAAATATTTCCTCCTCAATACTTTAAAGAAGAAAAACATTATATTTTTCAAAAATAATAATCAAAAGCCACTATCCTTTGCTTATTGCCAAGGCAAGAATCTCTGTTTAATACCGATCATTATTTGTGATTTTGTTGCAGGATGTTCTTCGAAGAGTCATGCCCCAAGTTTCACCGACTGCTTTTGAATGTATGTAAACAAGCTTTCAATTTTTGGCTGCCTTTGTCTTACCAGACTTAGAAGAACATAGTAGAAGGACAATATGATTGATCACTTTTCCCAAAGTTGTGTAGAGAAGATTCAGAGAAAGTTCCAGGCTTGCCTTGTTACAGAAAGTAAAAATGATTATGATGATGATAATGGTAATGATGATGATGATGATGGTAATGATAATGATGATGATGGTGGTGGTGATGGCGATAATGTATATAATATAATATAAATATAAATGTAATTAAGGGCTAAAAGGCTAACGCCTATAAAACCCTGAGTTTAAGCATTTAAATTAATCAGTTAGTACAAAAGTTATATTTTTCATCGCGACGGAAACTGTCATATAGTTTTTCAAAATTCAGTACATTATCAGCATTTACTATTTCTTTTTTCAATGAATTCCATTCATTGATGACTCTCTGTGAGAAAAGTGTTTTCTTATGTCCAGCCTTGACTTGTTTACGACTATTTTGAATTCGTGTCCTCTTGTTCTATTATTGTTTATCTTGAAAATCTAGAGCTCTCAGTATCAATAAGACCATGAAATAATTTAAATGTTGTTATCATATCCCTCGTCTCCTTCTGTAAAGCAGAGTTGGCAATTTTAAAATTCGTAGTCTCTCATTATATGACAGATGGCTGATGCTACGTACTAGTTTTGTTGCTCGTCTTTGTATAGATTCAAGTTGTTTTTCATGCTTTTTGAGATAGGGATTCCATACAGGAACGGATGATTCGAGTAGTGGTCTAACAAGACTTTTATAAAGATTGATAAAACTTCTGTGTCCATAAACGTCATTGTTCTCTTAATTGATGCTAGTACACCTTGTGCTTTCCTGCATATTTCAGAGATATGTTTATCGAATTTTAATTTACTGTCAATGATGACACCAAGGTCTTTCATTTCTTCAACTTTCGAGATCTCTACTGGGGTACCATTATTAATTGTTAAGGTATATCTTTGAAAACTGTCGTTGCAATTTCCAAGTCGTAAAATTTACATTTTGCGGGTTTATAGGTAGCTGCTGCGTTTTCGACCAGTCACAGATTTTTGTTATGTCCCTCTGAATTTTGGAATGGTTTCCTTTTCCTTTGCATACAATTTAATATCATCTGCAAACATTTTAACCTTGCAGAACTCGATATGACTGGTCAGGTCGTTGACAAATAACAGAAATAGTAAAGGTCCAAGTACACTGCCCTGGGGACTCCACTGGTTACTGTCACCCAATCAGATTTGCATCCGTTTAAAACAACTCTCTGCTTCCGATTTTCTAAAAAGCTCCCAATCCAATCATAGAGATTACCACTGATACCATAAAGTCTTAACTTGTTTAATAATCGTTTGTGTGGTACCGAATCAAACGCTTTAGCGAAGTCGAAATAGATAATATCCACATGATCTCCGTTATCAAGGTAAGCGGTCCAATCTTCTAACGCTTCAAGTAGTTGTTGTAGGCACGATCTTTGATGCCGAAACCCATACTGATCCGGCGAAAATAAGTTGTTGAAAGTTAGATAATCTACAATTTGTTCTTTGATTATTTTTCCATAATCCTACAAATTACTGAAGTCAAACTGATAGGTCTATAATTTTCCTTTTCGTCCTTCGCTCCTTTTTATAAACTGGAGAAACGTTCGCAAGCTTCCACATTTCTGGGACATGACCACAAGAAAAACTGGATTGAAATATTAAATGGATAGGATATGCAACCTTATCTGATAACTCTTTAAGGACTCTAGGATGTATTTCATCTGGCCCGGCTGTTTTCGATGTATTTAATTCTCTTAGTAATGTATGAACTTTTTCCTCAGTAAATTGAATGTTAGTAAACGACAAGCCATCAAATTGCCGTTCTTTGTTTGTTTTCGACGTTGCAGGCGTATCTTCTTTACAAAACACGGACTGAAAGAATGCATTTAACAAGTCTGCCTTTTCCTGTTCTGAATTTGTAGTTTTGGTGTTATCGATTTTAAGATCAGGAACCTTCGTCTTTGTCTTCAATTTTGAATTTACATAACGCCAAAAGCTTTTGCAATTATTTTTAGAATTTTGGCAAGGTCTGTCTCAAATTTCTGAATTTGGCTTCGGATTTTGCTTTTAGTTGCATTTCTTATATTCTTATATCTTTCATAATCTTTGCCTTTACTTGTTAACATCCACCTTTTGTAGGCGTTGTGTTTTTTCTTTATACTCCTTAATATGGTTTTATTCATCCATAGTGGCTGTCTGTTTGTACTATTACCGCGCATGTTCATTTGTTTGGGTACACAGACATCAATCGCGTCCGTTAGTCTGGATTGCAGGATTAGTAGCATCTGTTCTGTATCTTTACCTAGAAATTCCCTATCCCAGTTTACTTGAGACAGAATTTTCCTTAGCTTATCATAGTCACCTTTGTCATAAGAATAACGCTTTGAATCTTCTCCTTCATTCTGGATTAATTCGCTTTTAAGGACAAAGTTGAAGTTTAACACTAAGTGATCACTAGCTCCAAGTGGATCTTCGTATGCAATTCTTTCGATGGAATAGTCGTTGTCTGTGAAGATGAGATCTAAACAATTTGACTTTTGATTCTGCCTATATCTTGTAGAATTCTCGACGTGTTGCGATAAATAACAGTCGTCTATCATATTTAGGAAGAGAAACGCCGGGTGCTTATCACTTGTATTGGTATAATGTGATATCCAATCAATTTCTGGATAGTTAAAGTCACCCATTAGCAGAACATGGCAATATTTTCCATTGGATGTGATTTCCTTTAAGTAGGTTCGCAAAGCAGAGTGATTGGTATCATTTGGACTTCTGTAAATTACAGCGCATAGAACGAGTTCTTTATTTTCTAGTTGAAACTCAACGACTACCGATTCAACTGATGAGTCAGAACAAGTTGATTGTAGCTCTGTTGCTTTAATTTTATCATGAAGGTAGAGCGCTACACCTCTTCGAGTATCTGCATTTGTATAGCAACACTGTAAGAGTGTTTTTCTCAGAGGATTATTTACAATGTTTTTGTGCACTTCATTTTTCCGCTGGATTGTTTTGTTATGTTGAATCAGTTCAGAACGGGGTATCCGACTTGTTGGTATTGCCATTGGTTTCGGTTCACCTGTCCTGGCTGTTGAGCCAAGTATTGGTGCTGCTGCCATGGTGAAAAGGTTTGAGCAGTGGTTGGATTGTAGATCAGAGAAGATTCTTGTGTTGGTTGTTGTTGGTATGTTTGGGCTGTTGGAATTTGATATGGATTGATGTGTATCTGGTTCGCTGAGGCATGTAATAATTTGTCTACGTTCTTGCTCAATCCCTCTAAAAAAGAATTTAGCTGTGATTCATATTTCAATGTGTCTTGAACATTCTGCTGTTGTTGAGGCTGTTGTTGAAACTGTGTCCCACCTCTTTGATCTGAATTTACATACTCAGTTGCTCGATTCATTTGATTGGTGGGTCTTATCTTGACATGCAGAAATTGACAGTCTTTGCCTTTCAAGCATCCAGTAGGCCTGTTGTAAAACTTGCACTTTCTGACCAGTTTGTGTTCGTATTTACAGTTAGGTCTCGTGCAGTTCCCTTTGTTAAAATTTTTACACACATTTTCCCAATTACTCATGTTTCTATTGGGGCTTTCTTCTCGGTTTTGGTTTACAAATGTTTTATTTTCGGTTTTGTTTGTTGTTGGTGAAGGGGCAATATTTCTTCCTTTCCATGCTTTTCCATTTAAATCTTGGTTATCTTTATCCATTCTAGCTAATTTTGCTCTAATAAATTGATCGAGTCTTCTTGCTGAAGAAATCTGGCAGTAAGGTTGTCCACTTGACACTGAAGATTATTTTTTGCGTGAAGCAGGAATTTATTCTCTTGCTTTAGGTGCTTGATTTCTAATAGCAGTTGATTTGTATCTACGGGTGGTTCATCTGTTAGTGGATCTGCTTCTTGAGTAGCCTGGTCAACCTCGTCTACTGTTTCATCTACAACAGAGTCGCCCCCGCGTACACTGCTATTTTCAGGGATAGTGTAGCTGTCATTTCTAGTCATGTTATCATCAGTGTAAACAGAAGCAACTTCGGGTTCGGAGATACATCTTTCCTGTGATTCAAGGTCAATTCTTAATAGTTTCCCTTTATTCTTTGGATCGTTGATTAGTTTGTTCGCGAAAGATTCTTTCTGCGATTTATCAAAGATTTTTTTGTAGGTTGCACCTTTCTTTTTCATTTCCATGAGGTCTTTGATAACAGGAAACTCAAAATCTATCCAATCGTGCGCCCCATACCCTGAGATAACCACAGAATTTTTCTTTCCAATTAGGTGAAAAGTTATAGAAATAATTTTGCGATACTGATTACCTTCTAAATGATAGTAAATTTCCAGCCTAAGCTGTTTCATCTTCGCGATGTCAAACTGACCATCTTTCGTTTCTGCGGGGGAATCCCCTTTCTCGTCTTCCCAGAGCACGAGGTTGGTTTGATCAAATGAAGGGTCAGTTGCGAAATGATCGAAATAGCGAATATTACATGCAAAAACCCATTCGAGTAATTCTTCTTTTGATTTAAGAGAGATACTACCACCACTTGGGTAAATTTTGAAACTTTCCAGGGGCTTATCAATCGCGTTTCTTTTTACTTTCTTATGCTTGGATGGCGTACGACGCATTTTGTACGAGTGGGCCTAAGAATGACCGCGAATATTATCAAAATTTATTTTAATTAACCTCTCCTCCTCTTCTTGAAGCCTGTATCTTTACTTCTCACGACAGTGTAAACAATTATCTTCTTGACTCAAATTAAACATTTGACATTTGATAAAGCGAACAACTGAGATTTAAGTCAGGTTCTTTTTTGAACACGACAAACAAGGTTGTTGATAAATAGAAGTAAATAGAAGTAAATGAAAAATGTTGAATATGTTCCTAGTGCAATTTCAAGCAATAATATAGTCTAGACAGCCTTATTACTCTCATATTCCACTTGTTATTACCCAAAATATGGAGTCTGTGTTTGTATCTACGTTATAAGTGGATTGGTCCATAAAATCTAAAATCTAAGCAGGACATCCCCATCTGTCAATAAGTCATGTACCCCCCACCGGGCATATTTCACCTCACAGCAATCTAAGTCCCCGTCTACACGGATGCATTTTCAAATGAAAATGCAATGATTTCTTTGCGTTTCACATCCCGTCTACACGACACTGGTAAAATTGCGACTGAAAACGCAAACTTTTGAAAACGGTTTCCAGAGTAGTGTCTTTTGAAAACGCAATTTTCCCGTGTAGACACCAAAAACGCAAACATTTGAAAACGATGCAGCAAAAACAATAACTTTCTGTGGTTAATTGGTATTGAATTTCAAAATTGTCAACGTGATGTCATCGTTTTCATTTGGACACCGAGAACGTTGTGAAGACGCTCGTGCAGACGCAAAACTTTTTATGCGTTCTGAACTGAAAACACAACTTTTTGAAAACATATCCGTGTAGATGGGGCCTAAACCTTTGACTTTTTATGTCCGAAGGACATATTAAGAGGGTGTTCTGGAACGCATGTATACATAGAAAATAGGTACAATCCTCGTCAAAAATATTGGGGACAGTATGTTACAAGTATGTTTTACCTTAAAAACCCCGTCCCATTACAACATATTTGGGTAACAAGACCCCCCTCCCCCCCGAATCAATGTTGGGACCACTGTCAACATCGATTTCACCAACATTGAGTCGGGGGGAGGGGGGTATGCGTCTTTAGAGCGAGAATTTCACAAAAGTTCGAAGTGTCCCAGCCTTTTTGGCGAGGATTGTCTGAATTTTGAGTAATCACAGCAAAACAGAAGGTCAGAAATTCTGTTATAAACAGTACGGGAGGGTTGTAAATTTACATAAAACAGTCTGCATTATGTTGTCTCGAGACGAATCTAGCTATAAACTGAAAACTTTTCATCAAAGCTCATAAACTGACTCCACTGTTTAGCAGTGAATTATTACGAAATTCAGAAAATGAAACGAATTATGCAGGCATGATGTACTTGCTTTCAAGTGTTGTTGATCTTCACAACAGAGAACGGAAGAATGCTAAAGTAAGCATAATTGGCATTGTTATTTGATGGACTGCGAAATTGAATAAGGAGCAACCAAGCGGGATGCCAAGTTCTACAGTTCTCCACACAGTTCTCCACACAGTTCTCCATCTTCAAATGTAAATATCTCCTCGTTGCTTGAAAGACTGCACTTGTAACTTTGTAATTCTGTATTATTTCATGTCTACTTTAAGATTTTCAACAGAGTTCGACTGCCAATGCATGGCAAAGTATATTTCTCACAGTTCTCCACCTGTTTTTAAAGATAGGTTTTCACCAGCTGTATTGTGGTCTACAGAACGGTTCTAAAGATGCATTTGAATGATAAAGGTATTGCTTCTGCAGCTGAAAAATGTGTACCGTTGCCTCTTATGATTTTGCGATGTTGGAAAGTGAATTACGGCCTTTTTCAAAGTATTCCTTCACTTTTCAATGAATTTTCACATTTTGCTAAATTTTGCCCCTGACCCCCCAAAGCCCCCCAAAATATAAAGTCATTCCTCCTATTTACAATAAACATCACTTGAGCCTTTTGAGTCTTTCCATTCTTGAGAAAAACACAATTTTAGATTTCTGCTCTTGCTCAGACAATCCTCGTCAAAAATATTGGGGACAGTATGTTACAAGTATGTTTTACCTTAAAAACCCCGTCCCATTACAACATATTTGGGTAACAAGACCCCCCTCCCCCCCGAATCAATGTTGGGACCACTGTCAACATCGATTTCACCAACATTGAGTCGGGGGGAGGGGGGTATGCGTCTTTAGAGCGAGAATTTCACAAAAGTTCGAAGTGTCCCAGCCTTTTTGGCGAGGATTGTAGGTACATAGATAGGTATATAGACGCTTTTTGCTGCCAAAACGTAACAAAAGATAAACCACAAATAATAGGAAGTAAACTTTGAAGTTGCCGTAAGTGTTGTCGTTAGTGGGCATCATTAACAAAATGCAATTACTTGCCAAAAACATTAATAAGTGCAATTGTCAGTGTAGCACAGTGGAATAATGCGCTTGTTTTTTGGGCTAAGGGTTGTGAGTTCGATCCACGATGCAGGAACATTCTAACATCAAGATTTTCGAAACTAAAAATTTGACACTATGATTTTCTCGCAAAAAAGCCGGCTCGGTCGAGCTTCGAAAAATAGGTTTGACTACAATATTGCAAAATGTTGCTCGAATCTAATTTGATTTGATTTTTATTTTGAAATATTTTCATACAGTTTTGATTGGGTTGTTATTGTCAGAAGTTTCTGGAAGTCGTCTCAAGTCTAAGGTATTTTCGTGTGAAGAGAGGAGGAGATTGTGGCGCAGTAGAAGTTGTGGCCAAGTTAAACAGAAGAATTTTTTGCAAAACAGTTTGCGGCTTCGAGAATCATCTGAAAATGAATGACTCAAAGTTGGCAATCAATTCTTCTAAGTGCTACTAATGATCGAATATAGTCATCTGCATAGTATGCGAATTCTTATGATAGCTTTTGAAGGTCCTAGAATTTAATTCATCATTTGAAACGAAGATTACAGGTTTCGGTGCACTGAACGGATTTGTTTGTTACATGCACAGTTTAACCGATGAGTTCGAATTGATTAGTACAGTATACGTAACTACAGAATTTCTATTTTCGATTCAAAGTTTTGGGATTCTTCCAGGAAAGGTTCATCTGATCATCAATGTCATCATTCGCATTATCATCATAATGGATCACCATCACCACCATCATCATCATCATCACCATCACCAGTAATCGTCTTCAACATGATCATCATTGTTTAAAAAGATGATGATCGTGTTGAAGACGATGATGATCATGCTGAAGACGGTGATCATCATTGTCGTCTTCAACATGACCACGTATCATCATTATTATCATCATCATCATCGTTATCATCATCATCATCGTCATCGCCATCAACATAATCATCATTCTCATCATTTTTGTCTTGTTCTTCGTCATCTTCGTCATTATTATCATCATCTTCATCGTTATTATCATCATCATCAGCGTCCTTCGGACATTGCTACAGCGTTGCTATTTTTCTTGTTATAGCATGGCTGGATGAATTCCCAACGACTATGCAATGGTATTGGAACACTGCCATTGTTGATATATCCTCGTGGTATGTTGGAAACTTTAAGTAAATCTTGAAATCTTTTGGGTTAGTTTTGAGATACAGGGATCTAGAGCAGAGGCACGTTGCTTTCATTGGCCGTTTCTGTTTCAATCTTAAATTTTAAAAACTTTTTTGTTGCAACTTATTGTAGTGAAATTCTTGAGGAAATTAAATTTGCTATGTTTTCAGTGAGCAGAACATCGGGAAGAAGGAATATGTTAGGACTGACGGTATGTAGCTACAAAGTTTTATCGGATGAAACGTTGAATTTGTATGTGGGTCGATATTTTTAATTTGGTAGAATTTTGCGTTCAAAGCCACACAGCATGCATGATTTGACGTGGGAGTTACCAATATGCTGTTCCAGGAACCTATTAGAAACTCACCAAATAAGTACTTGCAAAAAAATGGCAGAATGAACAAAACTCAGATTTCGTAGCAACTTTTGGGTATGCAGCTCTTTCAACTCTTTTTTTGTCCTTGAGCTTCCACTATTCAAAGCGATGCATTGATTCTGTACTACAGTATACTCCCGAAGGGGGGGGGATTGAGCAGTTCATTGTTCAAAATTGATGCCACCCAGTTTTTCAAAATCTAGTCATACCTACCATGAAATTATGTTACTCGTAGGGACCGATGAATGGAAAACAAAGATTTTTTTACCCTTATTTTGTGCAATATCTTAAATTTGTGGACCCAATTTCAGTGCCGTTTTAACCCCTGAGGCCACCTTTTTGTCGAGAAGACTTTTTGCTAATTTCTAGAACGCTTTTAACCCATACGTACCATTAAATTGACTATTAATAAAAAAAACTATATTTAGGTTTTTCAAAAGCAACCCATGTCTAAGAGCATTCATTGATTATAGTATCCATGTGTAGTGATTCTTTTCGAATACAAACATATAGATGAAAGTATAAAACTTACAGATGGAAAAATTAACCGATTTGAGCGGCATCTCTACTTTTTAGAACAGTGGTAGTATCCCATTACTATACTGAATTACTTGTACCTCGATATAGAACCTATTGTAACTGTAAGTGAGTTTTTTGTCTTTCTAAAGGTTGATGTTGGCGCACCCCAGACACCACAGGCAAATAGAGAAGGCAGTGGAGGTGGGTCAAGTGGGTATGTCTCTTTTTGTTGTTGTTTGAGCTTATTTGCTATTATTGTCTCACTGGGTAATTTACAGCCAATAATCTAGCGTTACAATCATACCGATATTATTGAAGCCAGGCTCAACGAATAAGGAAATTTTATCTTAAATTTTATCGTCTGGAAGATCACAACGCCACTACGAAATCATACTGAATGCAACAATAGCCTTGACTCGCAGTAGACACTTTCAGAGAAGTCTGGGCCGGTGCGACATTTTTCTGGATGATGGCGGACGCCTAGAGTAAGGGAATCAACTCATCGTGCAAAGACCTGTATTGCGGTCGCTTCAGGAGAGGTAGTGCAGACAATTTTGCTTTAAATTGACGAATAATTGGAGTAGAAGAAAGAGAAAGGGTTCAAATCCCAGCTTCTCTGCTCAAGGGTGCATCTAATCAAGTATTTTTCTTTTGTGAGTTACTTGCATCTTGTTTCCTGAGTTTCTACTGATATTTAAAACATTTATTTTCGCAGATTCCTTATCTCTTTTTGTTTTCCATTTTCGTGAAGTTGAAGAAAAGTTTGCTACCCTACCTCTCCTCAAGAGACCCTAATTCTGATATTTGCACGTGGAAAGGATTCCCCTACTTAATCAAGATGACCGCTATCTTCCAGAAATATGTCACCCAGACCTTTTTGATAAGGTCTATAGCTGAAGTAGTTAGTCTCTCCTTATGTTCACTTGATTTGATAAATCTTCGATACAAGATAAAAGCTATCTACTTGATGCTCTTGAACTGTGCGATAAAAGATAGTGTTTTTTATCTAGAAAAGTTGAAGGACGCATAACAAGTAACTTTCTTTTCTTTCTGTTTCTTCGAAACAGTGGCTACAAAACAACTCTACTATCTTACGTCCAACTCGTCTGTTCTTTGCTTTTGCAGAAGGAAAAAGCCAGAAGATATCCAAAACATTCTGTCCAGTGGACATGTAAATATTCAACTTCTTTCGTTACGCTTTTCCACTCGGGTTAGAAGGTGGTATGCGTTAGTTTTCGCCTTATACATTCCTTTTGGATTGTAAATTCTGAGAATGAGCTGTACATTTACTGGTGATTTTTTGGAATTGGGTTCTAGCTTTACCAAGCATTTTAGATCACGTTTACTCGAGAGAAAGTGGATCGGAACTATAGTAGATCGGATCCAGAAGTTGTAGTTTTGGTATGGATGGGCCTTCCGTATAGACGAGGCATGGATCCGACATTCTGTCAGCTTATGGGTCTAACAATCGACACACGCGTGGTAACTGAATATTCCTATAGTAATTTATAATAATATTTCAAAGAGAGCCAGTTTTGGATCGGGTCCACCTTTTTACATGATGCAAAAATAGATCGGATCTAAACTGGAACGCTTTTTAAGACGATCGAAAAGTAGGCCGGTTCGCGGACCAGAAATGGATCGGATCTACGAAATTGTGTATAAACGAAACGCAAGGCTTATCCGTGCCAAAATTAGATCGGACCCAGACTTATTACCTTCCTCCCACTCTTTCGGAAACAGCTTCTAACAACAACAACAACATACAGCTGTTTCCTTTTCCTATGTTTATGAGTCGTACTATGAAGCAAACAGCAACCTATTTTTGTGGTTGCTCGGGTAAAGGTTGGTTGTTGTTTGCGAATAGTACGACTCGCGTAATAAGTCTAGATCGGACCCACAAATGTGGCCTTAGTTACAGGTTTCGGTTAGTGGGTTTTTTATGAATGTGAGAATACGCTCGTAGAAAACCGTTGTTGCTGATTCCGATGATTTTGTGATTCCAATTTATGACATGGGTGAACACTGCTGTTGGAAGAATAGTAAGCACAATTTCATGTTTGGTACAGATGGGTCTAAACAATAGCGATTCCCTGATATATGTTTCAAATTAATTGTTACATAAAAGCTTATGTAGTAACTTCGATGCTGTATTATAAGTGTCAAAAATTTCCGCAGTCTAGGGTTCTAAAGACCTAAGACCTAAGAGTTGGCAAAGACCTAAGAGAACTAGGGTTCTCTTAGGTCTTTTGCCAACTTTTATTAGTAGTTTAATTCCTTTATGACATTTGATGTTAGATATACCAGCAAGATATCCAATATATAGAAGTTATGGGCTTTGGAAATGCTGGAACGGTTTACAGGTAATAAATTAATGATATGACTTGCAATATAAGTTTGTCAGAATCAAAGAAAACTGCTCAATTCAATTCAATTCATTTTTATTCGTAGAAATTCAATTTACAATAATAAAATGTATTCTACACGGCCCAAGAAAAGCTGAGCTTATCTTGCTTGGGCCGCTACAAAACTGTCAAAGCTAACAAATATTCTAAAAATATTGGTTATAAAGATAAAAGATAGTTTTCAGATAATAATAATATTAATTGACATCATAGTTTCGTAGCTCAGCACCCATTGTATCACACAGACTTTTGCCCCGAGTGATTTTACCAATCAAATATCTCAAACTACATTTTTATCTAGTACAGTATCCCCCAGACTAATACCAAATTTTTATTATTTACTTTCCATCGTAGATGCGTACATACTCCAACGCAAAGGGTGATGGCAGTAAAGGTAAACATTTTAAAAGTTGTGGTTTTGCCATAAAGTAATCCCTATAAAGAGGGGGTATGTGTACATGTGCCTCTGAGAAGCTCGGGGGTTGACCCATAACCAGGGCAAGATTTTTAAAAGATAGCCCCATAACCAGAGCATCATCTTGAAAACATACCCCATAACCAGTGAAGAAAACTTTCCCAAAGAATATATATTTCATTCACTGCTGCACAAAAAGCTAATATTTACTTAGACTGATTACCTGAGTCGTAGTTATCGCTATTGAAATGAATGCCAGGACGCTAAAACTACCAGTTTGAGCGACCTCGGTTTGGTATTAGTCTCCATCTGATGAGCGATAACTGGGACTCAAGTAATAAGTCTAACATTTACTTTATAACATTGATATATTTTCATTAAACAGACCCATAAATAGGGCACATATTCACAAACGGCCAAACTGGCCTAAAACCCGGCCAAAAATTCACAGAAAAGGACCCTTAAATCGGGCAAAATGTCGCAAACTTACCCATAATCAAAGCAGGTACGTGTATACCTACCCTCCAATAGGAGTTACATCCTGACATTATCCCTGAATTATCACAATCTATGAACGTTTTTGAATTGATTTTCTGATTCATTTCCCAGGTTATTCCTCTCGATATCACCTATGACGATCAAAAGCAGATCATATCTGAGCTGGATATTCTCTTCCAGGTTTGAGATTCGTTATTTCCAATTCTAGCATTCATAGCAGAATGTAACCTTGCTACCAGAGCCTCAAAGGGTCACAGAGAAGACTTCTCACCTGTGTCGTAGTTGTTGCAATTAAATTGAATCAACCAGTTTGATCTCATTTTGGTGTTAGCCTTGGTCTCATGACCGATACCTGGGACTCATGTGTGGAGGATGTTAAATACTGACTGTACTTTACTGCTGATAGAACTGAACATGCTACACTGTACTGATTGATATCCCTCCACTGTGCTCAATATCCTCCAATGTACTGCACAGACATTACCCGGGGGTGAGTCAGGCGTGCGATGTTAGCCATTGACGATAGGCGAAACTGATGATGATGATGATTGTGATGGTGACCCTTAAAGGTTGTGGCAGGCACCAAGGGTAAGCTAAATGCTGCTCATGCAGGAGATTCATACAGAAGCTCCTGCAATTTTACAAGACCCAATTGGTGTTATTTTAAGGCAGGGGTTAAAAAACGTCCCTTAAACCTTTTTCAACACAACGCTCGTCTGAAATTTAGCGGAGCTTGAATGTTTTATTACTGCCTTTAAATTCTATGAAGTTCTAAATTTTCGATGATGAATAACAGCTTTCTATTTCCAATCTTACACACGTTTGTTTATATTATTGCAGTGCAATTCTCCTTATATCATTGGTTTTTATGGAGCCTTTTTTACAGAAAGCAAGTAAGTCTTGTTAAAGCTTACCTTCAGAATTTCTCCTCAGATTTTTTAAGAGAAGTAAACCGTAAAAGTGTACAGTGGAGGGATATCTCTCCAGATATTCCTCCAGATACCCCTTTCCATCGATCGTTTCAAGAAGTCTTGATTATGTCTTTTCAAGTAGTCTTGCTCAGGCTTATGATCTCACTTATCTACTTACTTATGTACCAGAAACCTCTTGTTAACTACTTGGTACGCCCTCTTCATTGGTTAATGATAGTGTAGCAATTTATTGGAGATTTGACCCTAACCTTAATTCCTAACCCTAACCCATGCTGTATTTTTTTTCTAATTGCAATCTTTCCAATATATCTGTCCTAGAATTTCCGTTTGCACAGAATACATGAATGGTATGTTGATTTTAAATCTGTACAAAACTTTCTTGCTTTTTCTCTTTTGTCGTTTTAAGATCCGGCTATGTCACTGCAACTATTCACTTTCAAAACGTATTGTTTGTATATTATTCTGTAATTTTATATATTTGCAAGGTGGCTCTCTGGACAACTATGGTATTATTCCTGAAGCTGTTATTGCTAGAATCTCTGTCTCGGTGAGAAAATAACTTTATTTACACCATTTATGAAATATATATATATAATATATATATATGTATATGGTGCTGAAGAAGGCTCGGTAAAGCCGAACACATGAAAAGTCAAACGGGATGAGAGCCTTGGACTGTATGACTTGGAGACTTATTCGGTGATTTCACTCAGTAGAAACGTCGTTGGCTTTCTTGTCATGCAGTCAAGTCAAGGTTTGGCGTTTTCATTGTGTTCTATAGCCCAATAAAAGCATCGTTGGCTCGCTGCTCATATAGTCTAGTTTCGATCCCATCTGTTATGCCACTTGTGGAAAAACTTATCCTAGTATTCGCAAGTCCCAACATAGCTGAAACACAAACAAATGTCAAACGGGAGGAGAACCTTGACTGTATGGCTTTGCGACTTACTCGGCTCTTTTATAGCTCAGTGGAAACGTCGTTGGCTCTCTGGTCATGCATTCCAGGTTCGAATCCCATCTACTGTGTTATGCCACTTGTGGAAAAATTTATCCTAGTGTTAGCCATTCATGATGAATACATATATATAAATATGAATGGTGCTGAGGAGAAGAAGTCCCAACATAGCTGAAACACAAAAAATGTCAAACGGGAGGAGAAGGAGAGCCTTGGACTGTATGGCTTGGAGAGTTACTCGGCTCTTCTATAGCTCAGTGGAAACGTCGTTGGCTCTCTGGTCATGCATTCCAGGTTGGAATCCCATCTATTGGGTATGCAAATTGTGAAAGAATCCATTCTAGTGTTCACCATTTATGACAAATATTTATTTCTATTTTTTGTCGATTTTTTGTTGTTCTAAAATATTTCATTTTGCTTTCAGGTACTGAAAGGGCTGGTTTACCTTTGGAATTTGAAAATAATGCACAGAGGTGGGTTGTGATCTATTTCCCTTAGTATAAACCTGGGCCGACTTCGAATGCAGCTTGCGAATGCGAAGTTCTAGGCATATCAAATCGCAGATTAATAATCTACCACGCTGTGATTGGTGTCCAGAAAAGTCTGGTTTTTGTCCAACTTTTCCTCAAAAACTTGACAAGTCCCATTCGGAGCATTAGAACATCCAATTCAATTTTTGTATGCAAATTGTTTTTGTTGTTGCTAGAGGTTGCCGTTAGTGTTTGAGAAAAGTGGGACTAGTTGGGCGTCCAGCAGTTCAACCCAATATTGATAACTCCGACTCCTGTAATGAGTCTACAGTAAGATTTAAGTCAGTCTAGGTTCCGGTCAACGTGTCTAGGGTTTGGTCAATTTTCAAGTCTCGTCTGAGAATTTCGTCTGTGTTAGTCTGCTATTCATCGCACAAATAATGACTTTACTCTAGAAACTTGCCATTCAAGAAACGTTTTTACATTACTTCTAAAAATATAATGGTTGTATTTTTATCTAATTTCATTTAGACGTCAAACCATCGAATATGCTGGTGAATACCTCAGGAAAAGTCAAGCTGTGTGACTTTGGAGTCAGCATTCAGGTAAAAGGAAGCTTTGTTGATTTCGTTCTCCACTAGACGAATTTTCGGACGATCGACAGTAGAATTTATAACAACACATGCGCAATTGAAAATTCCCGAACGCAGTCGAAAAAAATTGGCTGGACGAAAAGTAGAAGTGGTCAATTGGTTGCTACTTGTCGTCAGAGAAATTCTTTTTGTCAAATGTTTGAAACAATGATAGTGCAGAATGTTGCTTACCGTATTCCCAGTTGTGTTTCGCTTGAAATAGTACTTTCAGTGATGTTATCTCGGTCGTCCTGTCGTCTGTGATATCCTGGTTAGTGGAGATTGAGGGAAAATATTTCCCCTTCGCCATAAATTTCTATAACGATCACCATTAAAATTGTCTGGTTATGAACAGTAAGGCCTTTATGAACAGTACATTAAATCTTTGCAACTAAAGATTTAGTCAGCTATTTCTTTAAAGAGTGTTCCCGGGCAAATGCTTCACGCTTATGAACTTTGCTTGTTTTTATCTCTAGTAATTTCGGAGATAGCAAAAACGTTCACCCGATTTTCAGCCTGGTGTTTCTTATAAAGATTGTTCTTAGATAAAAACGTGTATCAGAATGGCCTTGAAAGAAAAATGAAATACACAAAACCAAACAGGACAATCTAGATTCTAAACATGTTTTTCAGTAGAGTAAGGGGTGATTAAGTGCTGAAAGCAGTTAAGCCAAGTGTTCTTATGAAAAAAAAACGTGCATTCAAAATGCTCCCCCTCCTAACGGAGTGTTTCAAATTTGAATTTCATTTAGCAAATTTTCATAGCTTTGTTTATTATTTTGCTTTTAGCTTGTCAACTCGATTGCCAGAACATACGTTGGTACAAATGCTTACATGGCGGTATGACGATACTAGAATGTTTTTTGTCATTTGCTCACAAGAAAGGATTTATCTAATCCTCCTCTATTAATAGACTCTCCTTCTTTCAAGCATAAATTCGAAATATATCCCTGTGTATTTCCAGTGCCTTTTATGCCATTTCAAGCGACCCATTATCTATTAATGGCCCCATCGAACTTTAAGTTTAAAAACGTTCTTGTCTATTTCATATTTTAATGTCTATATCATCTATTTCTCAGCGGCGGAGAACAGATTACGTTTTGGTATTACTTAGCTGCCTATCTAATGGCAACCCTCTCTAATCAGGGCCCTATCAAAAACGTGCAACTAGTAATAAATCGAGTTTAGGCAACGATTTAGACGATTAATTTGCAAATTTTTGGAAATGAAGGTTGCATAACCCTAACCCTGATGTGACACGAGTTAGTTTTGTTTGTGTGAGCATTTCAACTGTTGCTTATAGTGAGTAACTATGTCTTTCAGGATCTTTTAAGCAATACAATTTTTTACACTAATCTAGCCAGAAAGGATAAATGGAGATGAGTATGGGATACATTCTGATGTTTGGAGTTTTGGGCTTTCTCTCGTGGAGGTATGATTAAAGATTAGAGATCAGATATAAGATGCAAGAGATTTGTTAGAGCATACTTTCTCAGAGCGTTTCATCACAGGAGGCCCAGGAGGGTGATATTTAATGAAAAATAAGTTGATAATTTTATTAGTCGATAAAATTGTAATACCTATATGTATTACTTGTTGTGTTCTTTATTCGATCTTTTGTTGAATTGAATACTTTTCGAATGTAGTGCTCGAATTTCTCAGTTCACTGTTTGTTTATATAAAAAAATACTTAGTATGATTTTTGATTTTTTTTAGATGGCAACAGGAAGATTCCCTTACCCATCAGTAAGTGCTTACCAAATTTCAATGAGTATAAATTCAAGATTTAGAAACTTTTCCAGACCAACTTTATTTTGTATTGTTGGCTTATTATAAAACGTATTACTAAATGGGTTTTTTATGTTTCAACGAGAAAAAAATTCAATATTTTTAGGATACATCAAGAAGAGCTGATGATCTTTTGGTAAGCTTTATAATAATTCTTTCTAAACTAGAATTGCTAAAATTCAATTCAATTCATTCAATTCATTTTTATTCGTAGAAATACAATTTACAATGATAAAAAGTATAAGAGAAACCTAGAAAACGGGTATAGAGGAAGGTTTTGAAAATTAAAATGGTTTTGTAAACAAAATACAAATTTTGTATTCTTTCCCACTCTATAATTGTGAAAATCAAATCACTGACAAAATTCCTACAAGCATTTGTGGACATTTGAAGTTGACCTAGCTCTGCTTGCTAGTAGTGTCAGCTGCTTAAAAAATCTGAGCTAAGAGTTTCGTATGTGTCGCAGCCAAAGGCAGTGTCTTGTGTCTTATTAGTTTATCTACTTTTTAGATCCTTGCAAATGGTGCTAAATTCGTCATTTCGCCTTCAACTTCTTCCTCATGTCCAACTCTCGATGAAAAAGATTCAGCTTCTTCTTCTAGATGTTCTCTCTTTGAACTTTTTTAGTCCGAAGGTTTCGATATAAAGGATAGTATATCAAGATAAATAGTTGGGGGATACACATTGTTTTATATATAATCAAACTTAATAGGAAACACCGGGCTGAAATAGACACTTCCGCAAAAGATGGCCGCTGTTTTTGCCTATTGTTTTCATTAGGGATTTTCGAAAGGAATTCTGGGAATAATTTCCTTCGTTACGTATTTTACATAGCTGAAGACGTTGAATTCGTAGCTAAGGAAATTATTCCCAGAATTCCCTTCCAGAAACCTTGAGAAAAGCAAGCGATTGACAGAAACGGCCGCCATCTTTTGCGGAAACCTCTATTGGGATCAGAAATTTTTGCTGTTACTGAAACTATTTGAGATACGACCGAGCAAAGTTCACCAGCGTTTCCTAACTTGTTCAAACGACGAAGATTGAGCTAATGCGTCTTAGAATATCTTTGCAACTCTGCTCTTGCCCTACTTTTTATATCTGTACACGTTATTTATTTTATAAGAAAGTGCGGAATGACTCAACTTTCTAAGCATTCTCAGAATCTCAGTGTTCAAATTTTCTAAACATTTTCTTAGCAAAAAGTTTACTATATTTTGTCTTTGTTACCCTTGGCTCCTAAAATTTTCAGAGAAAATGCGTCTTTGAATGGACTTGTTCATGCATCAGCATACATAGTTGCAGGTCACAGATTTTAGTCTCAGCGAAGGCAAATGCAAAGCCCAAGAAGAATCCATAATTTAATACTTTCTCAGGTTTGAAAAACCCAATACTTAGCTTTATAAACTTTTTGAGAAGCCGAGTATTCCTTTCTTATATAAACCACTATTTTCTTATAAAAAACGTGTATGCATAATTAACCAAGGCCGATACGCGTACAATCCTTTGAGTAAAAATCCTGTTTTCATTTTAGCCCATTGAGCTGCTGCATTGTATCGTTCACGAGGTGAGAAATATTTGATGCACAGCTTCTCTTATTCGAGTCAAAGTAAGTCTCTGGTAATGTAGCTCACAAGAAACTTGAAGAGGAATACCAAAAATTTTGAAACCCAATTATCTATTTTTCAGAATCCACCCAAGCTTTCTTCCGACGCTTTTCGAAATGACTTCGTCGATTTTGCTTCCAGATGGTAATTATAAACTTTCTGTGGACAGATAACACATTTTTTGCTTTGCTTTTTTTGGGTAACAGCTATTTTCAATTTTGAACATTTTATTTTATTTAAGTGTTTTGGACCATAGTCAATGCTGAGACTACTTTCATATCAAAACAAAAAGCCGGTTTTATATAAACAGAACACATCGTTTTCTTATTCTTCGATTAATTCTATTGGTGTTCCCGCTGTATCCCGCAAGCTGATTGGTGTTTAAAACACAATGCCGATTCGGCTTCACTTTCTGATTGGTGCATTTCGATCCTGGGTATAAATAACGCCTTATTCAATTGTTTTGGTCTATTTCTGGCGTTTATACTTTGATGAGTTTCAGACGATAAAGATAAAAAAAAAATAAAAAAAATTCTTGCAATTTTGAAGCTCTGTCAAACTCAAAAACTATATAGTGTCTTGGTAGCACTTTTCTTTCAGAAGTTGAAAATCTTTTTTATGGTCATGCCGCGCTTGAAAATTGTGAGTGAGAGTTTTTAACGCCGCGTTGTAACGATTTTATTCTTGCGTTCTAACAATGATAGGAATATTTATATAGAGAGTCTCATAATGATAAGATACAAATAATTTATTCTTCTTTATATTCATTCTATCTTCAGCCTAAGTAAATCATCTAGAGGACGACCAGCTCCAGAACAATTATTGGTAAGAACTTTTTGATTGTGTTATCAGATTTGATTACTTGAATTCTTCTCCTCATCCTTTTTGCTTTATCCATCAATTTTCTTATTTTTTATTTCGTCTTTCTTCTATCTTTTTATTTCTCTTTTCTTGATTCCATTTTATTCTTATTCTCTCTCCTTTTTTTCTCCATCTTCTTCGTTATTTCTTCTCCTTCCGTGGGTCCTTCTGCTTCTCTTTGATTTTTGCTCTTTAGTTTTCTGATCTTCTTTTTCATTTCCCTTTCCTGCACGATTAATTGTTATCCTTCTTCTTCTCCCACTCCTTCTTCTTCTTCCTCTTCTTCATCTTCTTCTTCTCTTCCTTATTTCGTCTTCATGTTCTTTCTTCTTCATTCTATTTCTTCCTCCTGCTCTTCTTCCTTTTTCTCCTCCTCCTTTTCCTCTTCTCATTCTCTTTCGTCTTCTTTTTCTTCGTTATTCTTTGTTATGCGTCTTCCTCTTGTTCTTCTTCATCCTGCTTCATCCTTCTTCTCCTACTTTGCTTCATCGTTTCTATCTCTCCTTTCGCTTCTTCACCATCGTCCTTCTTCATTCTATTTCATCTTCCTGTTTTTCTTCTTCCTCCTCTTTTTGCTCTTTTATTCTCCTTGATTTTCTTCTTCATTTTTTCTTTGCTTCTTCGTCTGTTCTCCTTCATCCTACTCCAACTTTTTCGTTTGTCTTCGTCTTTCATACTTTTGTTCCTTTTCTTCTTTATTTTTCGTCCTTTCCTTCCTAGTCTGCTTCTTCTTTGCTCTTCTTCTTATCTTGTACTCCTTTTCTCTTCTTTTTTCCTCCTAGTTATACTTCCTCTTCTTAATTCTCCTCTTACTTCTTATATACTTCTATTTATCTTCTTCTTTTCCTTCTCATTCATTCTTTTTCTTTCTCTTCTAATTCCTTCTTCGTTTCCTTCTTCATTGTCTTCATCTGCATCTTCTTTGCCCTAATTCTTATCTTCTCCCTTTTCTCACCTTTTTGTCTCCTATTTATACTTCCTCTTCGTCTTAATTCTTCCTTTCTTCTTCTGTACTTCTTTCTATTTTCTACTTCTTGTTCTCGTTCACTTTTTTCTTTCTCTTCTAATTCCTTCTTCGTTTCCTTCTTCATCATCTTCATCTGTTTCTTCTTTTTCCTTAATCTTATCTTCTACTCCTTTTTGTCTTCTGTCATCCTCCTCCTAGTTATGCCTCGTCTTCTTTATTCTCCTTCTACTTCTTCTTTCGTTTATTCCTTCCTCTTCTTCATTCATTATTTATCCCCTTTTTATTTTTCTTTCTTCTTATTTTCCTTCTTCTATCTCCTGCTTCTTCTTCTTTCCCTTCTCTTTCTTTTATTTCTTCTTTGACAATCTCATTCGGGTGTCTTTCTTTACAGAAGTTCTTCTTTCTTCGTCTTATTGGTCTCCTCTACAACTCTTCTCATCATCTTTCTTATCGCTCATTTCCCCTTCCTTGGCGAAGTTTCATTCCTTCTCTTCGACATCACTAACTGAATGTCTAAGCAAACAGCTCTTGTGTGCTAATGGTCAATACTTTTGATAATCTTCAATTTTTTCCAATTTGCAGGAACATGAATTCATAAAGAGAAATGACGACGGTCGAGATGACGTGGTAGCTAATTTCGTTTCCTTGAAGCTGGCTGAAAGGAGAACTACCAATGCAAGTTAAAAACTCTTTAGTTTTTTGCATCAATTTATAAGACATCAATTAATTTTTATGGCTTGCCCTTTGTCATAATTCGTATCTTTGGCGACGGTCTTAAATAAAAAGCGTATATTATTAGTGCCCTGTTAGAACCCCCTTCGAGCTCTGGCTCTCAAGGAGCATAGATAGATTGTATGTTGCACTTAACCAATTCATGTGTTCACATTTTTAATTGCAAAGCGACGTTCCTCATATTTAAATGCCCTAATAGGCTTGAATTGTTGAAGGAAAAATGAAGTTATGTCTTGTTTGCTCCAATGTGGACATACTAAAGTTTAAGTTAGAGAAATGTATTTTTGAAACAATATTAAGTGAATAATTTTTTTATTAGGATATTAATTACTAATTTATTTTTTAAGTTTGTATGGTCCAGTCTCGTCGCCAGAGTATGACGTCCCCGTCCTTTTCCACCCTGATATCTGTTGGATCAATTCGCGATTCGATTGGCCGCTTAAACAATACCCACCTGACCTACCTGTGTGTGGACGAGATTGGAGGACGATAATGCAATTTTAGATGGAATCTTTAAGGTAAAATTGCTGTTAGTCAGGTATAAATTATTTTCAAAAAGAAATGTAGCTAACATGACCAAAAATTTTATGTATCTTTATCTGTGTATCCTGAAGACTGTTTTTTTAGCATTCTTACAAGAGAAAGGGCAATTAACACACTTTCGTTGCAAGAATGCTTTGAAACAGGTGTGAAATGAGCCGAACGAAATGAACTGAGCGCTTTCGCCGGTATATTACGTTTCACCAATGGGGTGACTTTATAAGGCCGATTTTAGGTTGCGTCGAATTTAATTCAAAGAAGATTTGAACTAAGTTCGATATAAATTACCCCAACCCGTATAAAGTGGCAATTTTATTAATTGCTGCACTTTGAATCAAGTGCATTAGGATTTGCCAAAATTAATTCACAAATTTGACATAAGTGCTTCATATAGTCGCATTTTGGTCGAATTTAATGCCATCTGACCGCATCTGACATCATATTCCAACGCGCACATGCACGTGTGGCGTGGTGCGATTGTGCGTGCCGAAGTTTCCACCGTTGTTTGCGTTTGCTTTGCGCAGTGGCATTATCGTAACCAATGAGGTCTAACCGAGGTGCGATTATTATTGCTAATTGTTTGCGTTTCGGCGTTTCGAAATTCTGCCTGAGCGAGGCACAATGTTCTGAAACGAGACCATGTGCATGCAAAAACTTTTAAGGTGGCTCGCCGGTCTCAAGACGAAAATATAACTTTGTCCAGTTTTAGCTCCCGTGTTTCACAGCTAAAAATGGTAATTATTACGATTTTTTCTCATTATTAAGAACATAATTTAATTTATCTTTGAACTGTTACATTTCTTCCAGCAGTAGGAAGATTTTTCGTTGTTGAATAAGTTTAGAAGCCGTCTTTTTTCATTGTTAGAGAAGGGCCTAGCCAGCACTTACTTGCACAACAACAGCATCAGAACACAACAATAGACTACCTACCGTTTTCCTACTAGACTAGTAACCAGTAGATAGTGTATCAGATGAATACACAGCACAAAGTAGTAGACCAAGTGAATCTATATACTGTAGGTAGTCTAGACAATCTACAAAGTTAATAAGTAAGTAATGTATTTGTATGGTAGGTACGTAAAGGTTTGTATGCCAGGGTGCATTCCGTGTTACTGCCACGTCGGAGAATACACCAACCAAATCGGACTTCACGCCAAAGAAACAATAGGTCTATTGTTTTATAATTGAAATATCCGTCTAGGCTATTGTTTTCTTGAAAGATCCACGCCGGTACGCCAATAAAATTTCAAACTCCACGCCGGAGATCTCCGGCATAGGCTACATGGAATGCACACTGGTTTGTATGGCATGCTTTCAAGACGTTTCGCCCAGCCACAAATTCACCCAACTTCCTTTTCACCCAACCTGCTAAGGCGTTTGGCCCAGCTCATCATGGTCATTTCCCCCAACCTGAATTGACAAAGGTAACTTCTTCCCTATAGTTTGTCAATTATTTGATCAATAACATTGGGGGCTCTGCCCCAAAACCCCCGATTATCACCTTGGTGACTGTTTTAGTGATAAAACAAGTGATAAATAGCAAATAATTTAGTTAGGCAAAACGACCAAGAATGTTGGGCGAAAAGACCAGCTTGGGCACATACAAATAGGAAGTTGGGCAAAACGGAGGTTTGGAGAATCTACCTGATACCGTATGTAAAAGTAATAGAAAGCTTCATCTTCCATTCAATCATGCTTATTCTTTACCTTTCAGTATAGAAATCAGTATGATAATGATGTTTCAATCTGGAGTCCTCAGGTATTATGGGTTAACATTGTAATACATACATCTATAGTAGATTATTTTTGTTAAGGGCCAAAAGCATTGCAATTTTTCAAAGTCACAAGATTTCACATTTTTTAATGAAAAAATCATATACACGCAATTTTTTATAAGCAACTTTGCTCGGCCCTAGTTCAAAAAGTTGCTTATTTTTAGACCTTTTATGGCCACCTTTTAGTAGTAAAAGTTGCTTAGTAGTTGCTTATTTTTAACTGTATCTTTTTGCCCTAAGTATAGTATAGAGGCTAGAAAAACAGCAAAATTTAACATTGCACATAAAATGACTGGAGTAATTTGTCCCTGCTGATATTGTTACCATTAGAGACTTTGTATTGAAAGTTAAATGGAAGCCCCTCAATGAAATGCCTCACTTAACGAGAAACACTCTGTTCATCTGCAAGTTTTGATGGCAAATGAATGGAAATAGCGGTAAAGTTGATCAATCCTCGATTGCTTACAGTGATTAAAAAAGTTGCTTAGGTTTTTTTCCTGTGGTACTGTATGTTGCTTAAACTTTTAGGCTGTCTACATCTTGGTTGCTTAAACTGCGTGTAAAGCACCCAAAAATTTAGTCTAGGTGCAAAGTTTTACTATCTCAGCGCTTGTATTGTCGATTTTAAGAGTGTTGGAAGTTTATGATTTCATAAGGGCTTAGAATGAGTGGGGTAAAAAGTTTCACCAACTTAATTTTTGTGGCCAAAGCCTTTATTGAATTGGGAACTTTAAATGCTCATAAAAGCACAAGTGCTAAGACAATGAAACTTTGTACCTAGACTACATTTTAGATGCTTTATACAATTTTTGCATCAAAAACTCAATACCCTGTGATTTCAAAAAAGGTTCAATAATGATTTATACACCAGTATAGGCATCTAATGTTGATTTTCAAGTCCCCTTGCACCCAACCCTAATCCCCCTTGGTGGAATCACACCATGTGATTCATTTTGCCTTGGGAGAAAAAGACTTAAAAGACTACTTGTAATTTTACAAATAGGGTCAATGATTAGTATTATACAAATGATGATAAGCTATTTCTCTTGTGTTTGCAGGGAAGGATATTTCAAATTGAATATGCTCTTGAAGCTGTGAAGCAGGTACAGTAGCTCTTATTTTTTTTCTTTTGGTCAGAGAAGAGAAGGATCATTAGAGTTGCTTCAGTTTGCTCAGCTATTTTGAGCAAACTGCAGATATGTTTACATCAGTAATTTTAGATTTTGCTTCTCATACTATATTTATATTTTTGCTTCTTTATCAAAGGGAAGTGCTACAGTCGGCCTCAAATCAAAGGAATATGCTGTCTTAGCTGCATTAAAAGTAAGTAAAACCTTTTTCTTATTTTAGAATCATCATTTGAACATTAAACTTCCAATCAAGATATATCACCTTGTACAGTTCACTCTTTCAAAGACTACCATAAGTAAGATCCTTTCCTCTGACAAGTTTCAGATGAACCGCAACTTCCTGGCTATACTTCTTTTTGAAGAGCTGAATCAAGTAACTATCTTTTTAGACATGATTGACGTTGATGGAAGGTAGCTGATAACAACAACTACTCCAGGGCTTGAAATTCTAGGAAGCACTGGCAGCCGCACTGCCAGCAAACTTATGCAGATATCTATAGCATGAAATTTTTTGCAGTTTCGCAGGAAATGTTCTCTGAAATGATTATTCAGAGCCTTGAAAAATGTGTAATGTTGGCTAGTTTTTGCAGGAAATTCTGCTTTTTTAACCTTTGTTGCGAGGAAAGCAAAATATTTTTCCAGTCCTGCTTGCCACCTTGACACTTGAAAGCTTTCACAAGTATCACAAAGTAATGTTCCAATGATGAGGCAAATGCTTTGACCACACAAACAACCTTTCCAATTGATATATCATGTCTCAAGTGAGGTAAACTAAACTGATTAATCATTTTTCAGTATTTACAACCTTTGATTAACTTTTTTTCCAGAGATCTTCTTCTGAACTTTCATCTTATCAAAAGAAGATTATACCAATAGATGATCATATTGCAGTTGGTATTGCTGGACTAACATCTGATGCAAGGATAATTAGGTAAGTGATGGTGTATTTAGTACCTACCACTAGATAAACTAGCAAGACCTTGGCCCTGGTTGTGACGCTACCATAGCTATGCCTCAAACCCCAATGTAACTAATTTAACTGGCAACTCAAAAAGCTAGCAAAGTAAGACAGTGATTCTCCAGTACTTTGTCACAACACATAGAAAAACTGCCTTTTTATTGACTTTGAAAACAAAACAGCTGTGAAAAACTGCATGATTGTTGTAAATTTTTTGCCATTATTTCTTTGATACTGACCAGAAACCCGATTTTGTATGAACAGAAAAAGCTTTTTTATTTTTACCTTGCTGTAGCCTGTGCAATAATTGTTGTGCTCAAAGGCTATTTCTAATGCCCCTACGTTACTAATGTGACCTCGTTTGCAGAAAAATTTAAAATTAAGCCATAGAGACATTTCGATTTCAGTTTCGAATTCAGCACCTTCATTTTAGTGTTGAGGCAAAGTGTTATGCTTCTAGTTCTTACGATATTGATCTTATAGGTGTTAAAAGTTTGCAATTTTATAAGGATTTGACCGTGAAAAATCGCCGGGGGTGTCCATGTAAAATCGCTTTTAAATTTTCAAACTTTTAACCCACTTTTAATCGCTATAGAATCGACATCGTAAGGACTAGAAGCGTAAAAGTTTGCCTGAAACTAAAATAAAGGTGCTGAATTTGAATCTGAAGTCGAAATGTTTCTATGAGTTAATGTTCAATATTTTTGAAAACGAGGCCCTTAGTTGAAAGGTGTATTCCAATCCAGCTTCACTTTTCTGACTGGTGCATTTCGATCCACCTGGGTTTATATTCCGCCTTAGTAATTTGTTTCTCGGGCTCAAGTATGATGACCAGAGATTTTTCCGCTCTTTTCCTATCTTGAAGTTTTGTACGACTTTATGATAATTGTTTCATTCTTTCCTTGCAGTAATTACATGAGACAAGAATGTTTAAACTCAAGATATGTATTTGATTCAGCGTTGCCTGTATCAAGATTGGTTGCTCGTACTGGAGACAGTATCTTTTCCTCTTTAATCGTACAATCATATGATTTTCTTGCAAAGCCATTGGGTGACATGCTTCTTACACAATACACTATTCTCTCTCAACACTACAACTCATGCTTTCATGTTACGAAATTGATTTAAAGTAAAAAAAGCAAGGACATGGCACTTCTAGCTGGAGAAAAAAGTCCAAACCAGTATCCGTCAGCAAAAGTTTCGGCAAAGACGGCAACCACCTTGTGTTTCCAAACAACAATCTACCCTGAAACATGATTCAGCCTAAGGGCAGTGTTTACTGCACAACCAAGATTGTGTAGACATCAGTGAGGGTTCGTTCCCCACTCTAAAAATCCCAAAGAATTTTGGAGTTCAATAATTGTCATAGTTTGTAAAAGCGCAGCAGAACTATCAAGAAAAATGAAAAAGGGAAGCAACGTGTATCAAAGAAGGCATTCTGAGGCATTCATTATTGTCAAAATGACTTTTGTGTATGAATTTTGTGTGATGTATGTGGTTCTTTTGTTCGTTCATACGTACGGAGCTTTGGGACGTTGGCACGTAGCAAAATATATAACGTAGTAGACATGTAGGAAGCTTTGGAGCATTGTAGCTGTTTTGTATAAGCTTATTGCCAGTATCACACAAATTGTGAGCTACTTTTTTACTTTTTGCAACGCTAGCAAATCACGTCTTTCCTCATTCTGATCCTTTCGAGGTCGATGCTACAATATAGCAGAATTACACATCATAGCATGAATGACCATTGACTTTGTGTTAAAAACCTTTAGCACTCGTCGTCAAAACTTCTTCATCTGTTCGTTTTATTCAGCACTTTTCACCCTACTCCTACGTAGAATTCTCGTCTTCTTTTGTCAAATTTCATATAAATTTTAGATTAGCCTTAACCATGCTTTAGAAATGCAAGTTCCTACTATGATCTATGGAAGACGGCCGTTTGGTGTTGGTATTCTCATAGCAGGACATGATGTAAGTAGATACTTCTTGTCATTTTTTTTGCCTATCAAAACTTAATAGACCAAATCGGTTAACGTTGTTTATACCCATTTGAGGTCACATGGCCATACTCTTGAGAAGCCTTTCCTTGAAATTGAATTCTAAATGTTGTCCCATGAAAAGCGTGGTTCGAGCTCTGAATTTTACAACAAAGCAATAGTGCCTCAAAGGTATGACCATGTGACCTGAAATGGGTGTAAACAACGTTAGCCAATTTGGTCCGTCAGTTCTGTGTAGACAGAAAGAGTTCGTTTTCTCACTTCGACTCTTCAATGATTTCTATTGGTCTTCCGCTGTATCCTGCAAGCTGATTGGTATTGAAAACACAATATCAGTCCAGCTTCACTTTTCTGATTGGTGCATTTTGATCCGCATCTGGATATAAAGCCCAGTGTTCTTTTTGTAAAAGGCGTGTAGTTTGCCACGGAAGAATTTCCATTTCACATTTTGAGGGCATTGTGTTTCAATTCACGTTGGAAAGTATTGAAGCTAGTTACGAGTTAATCTCTGACATTATAAGACAAGTTATCTTTGCAGGAACAAGGCCCTCATATTCTGCAGTTAGATCCATCTGCAAATTTCTTTGATTGTAAAGCCATGTCAATTGGTGCACGGTCGCAGGTATGTTCATTTATTTCTGCATTTTCTCTTTCCTTTTAAACGTTGCGTTAAATGTAAGGCGAATGAATCTGATCATCCTGCTAAAGCCAGGCAAAATAAACTAGATCAAACCAGAACTGATCACACTGTTTTTAAACTTTTTAAACTGAACTTTTATCCAGCCCTCAAAGTTGCTTAAAATTTTAGACCTTTCAGCTCTCAAAGTTGCTTAAAAGTTGCTTAACATTTTTTGTACCTAACAACAACCCCTGACTTCGCGGATAAAAATCGTCATTGTTAGGCCTACAACACGACTATTGGGAGGCAGTAAGTGGAAAAACGTTAGCTATTAACGAACTTCAACATGCAAAACATAAGAACAAACAATTTCCTAACAACAAGAAAACGTATAAGCTTGGTTGTTTGACTTCTTAGTTGCTTACAGTAATTTGCTTAATGTACAGCAAGTTACTTAATGTAAAAGTCATTGCAGCCCTAGTTGCTTATTGAGCGGTTGCTTATTAAAAGAAAAATGTAAGCTACTTCAGATTGAAGAAGATGGAGGAAAAACCGTCCAGTAACACTAGAACGGGACTTAATAGACTTAAAAGACTGGAAAGGATGAAACCATGCTCGACCAACGTAAAAGCAACATATAAAAAGCCAGAGTTAGGCCAGAATAGATCATCTTGAATACAAAACTTTCATAATTTCAGATTCGTTTTTAGCTCTTAGGTTAATGTTTTGACAAGGTCCCGTTGCTTATTCCAAGTTCTATTTACTTTTAAATTTGCTTTACACAGAGTGCCCGAACATATTTAGAAAGAAATCTAAATAAATTCAATGACTGTAAGTGAATTTTATTTCTTTTGTTTGAATATTTAGTATTTCTTTTAAGTATTGATGTATTTAATTTTTTCATATTTTAATATTTTTAATATCCATTAATTCATTAATATTACTATTGTGGTATGCAACTTTTGGAAAAATCAATCCTAGTGTTCTCCATTCACGACAAATGTAAATAAATATATATGGTGCTAAAGAAGGCTCAACATATTCGAAACACAAAAATGGGAGTAGAGCCTTGGGCTGTATGACTTGGAGGGCTACTTGCCAATTTAACTGAGCTTATAGCTCAATGGAAACGTCCTTGGCTCTCTGATCATGAAGCCCTGGTTGGAATCCCATCTACTGTGGTATTCCACTTCTAAAAAATTCTATCCTTGTGTTCGCCATTCATGACAAATATGTACTTAACTCAAGTAAATATTGGAGAAAGAAGCCAGTAAATGATCGTTCATCTTCGTGTATAACCCTGCAAAAACACGAATTGTTGAAATATTTATCTGAATCGTATGTTGATATGGATACAAGTTCATGAATATGATGTATTGGTTTATTAATTTTTATTTTAGCATCTATGGAAGAGTTGCTCACCCATGGCCTAAGAGCATTACGAGAATGTTTACCGAGTGAACAGCAGTTAACATCAAAGGTTTGAAAATTTTCTTTAATATTTCAGTTTTTATTTTCTGATGGATGAGTTGGGTTGATTTTATCTGTATGGTTGTGCTTCTTCTTTCTTCGTTAGCCTTTCAAGGCTTGGCATGCTGTATTGCTTTGTCTACTGTTTGCAATTCTCTGCACTGCTCTTTCCTATTCTGTTCTTCGCTGCTATTCTCTTGCTCTGATATGCTCTGCTCGTCTCTGTTCTGATCTTTCCTCTTTTCTTCTTTGATATACTCTCCTCCTTGGTCTGATCTGCTTTACTGTGTTTTCTGTTCTCTAACCTACTCTTCCCTAGTCTTGTCTACACTGATGTGCTCTATTCTGTTCTAATGTACTGTGCTGTGTTTTTCTTTCTGTTTTGCTATTTTTGCTCTGCTCTGAGCTGCCCCTTTATATGCTCTTCTGTCTCCTTTTTATGTGACATTCCACATTCGTATAGTTTCTGCTCCATCTTTAGGCTATGTTTATGTTGAAACTGTAACTGTTTGTCTTTACAGAATTGTTCCCTTGCTGTTGTTGGTCCAAACATGAATATGAAAATCTACGATAATGACGACATCACTCCATTCGTATCCTTTTGTTTCTTGTATATGAATTATTGCCAAGTTTGGATTCGATAAAATATCCTTAACGAATTCAGGGTATCCGGCCTAATTTAAGGCAGGACCCCCTTTTCTGAAATTCTCAGCAAAAAGCTATGTTAATCAAATCTTCTACAAGTAGCTAGCGTAGATCATAATGCCAGTGGGGAGCTTATACAAGAAGGGAGGCTTGTAAAAAGTTCTGTGAATGCTTTTAGTTTCCTTTCTATATTTAATTTACTATGCAACAGAGATGTTGTCATTTTAGAAACTGATTAAAATGCAAAACAAGCATTTTAGGGCGGGGGTTTTTCGAAGGTGGGGGCTTGTAAGAAAATTTTTAGTCCCCGGGTAGGCCTTTTCGAGGGGAAAAGGTTGCATCGTTCACGATATTTATGCTGTTTGGCTCCTATGAAAAACAATGTAGCAATGGACTGAATTTGGAAACATTTGACTTTTCTAATCTTTGCAAGATAAGGTTGTTATATATGCAGAATGGTAATAATTTACGTCGAATTTCTAGTATATTGATCAATTTAAACTTATATTTATCTGTGATTTTATCACCCTTAATAACATTGAAGCTTGCA
The DNA here is from genome assembly GCA_014526335.1 of Chrysaora quinquecirrha. NCBI lineage: Eukaryota > Metazoa > Cnidaria > Scyphozoa > Semaeostomeae > Pelagiidae > Chrysaora > Chrysaora quinquecirrha. The sequence continues at coordinate 63,595 of JACTAT010000093.1, read as the reverse complement.
TTGATCGAAGAATCTAAAGAAACACCAGCCTCACAGGTAATGTGTAAACCCACAAATAAGAACAAGCGGTTTAAGAATTAAGAGACTGAGACTCATATCTCTTGACCTACAGTAGATACTTAAAATATCCAAACCTTGTTCATAATGACTTGGAGATTACTGGAACCACTTCCTACATGTTCACCTATCATGCTTATCGACTGTTTGGGGCTTTGGGATTCCTCATCACTTTCATATTCGGAGAAAATTTAAGAATCACTGAGATCCTGAGAGACTGGCTCCAAATTTTATTTCTTGTTTGCGTTGTAATCACTGTCTGCTTCTGTGAGTCTTTTTGCGAGTCGTTTTAAAGGCGATCTGTCCCTCATCCGATTTGTTAAAGAAAACGACGAGCTTTTATGGTGGAATAAAGCACTGAAATCTTTATCATTTTCTTGAATGTTTAATTGATGAAGATCTCATCCACCTTTATATTTGATGCATTGATGCGATGAAATCTTCTTGTATTTGTTGCATGCAAAATCAGGGACCAATCAGGTGGGGACACAGACTGCCTTTAAGCCAATTGCTAAAAAACTGCCTGAGGAAGAGAAGCTAATAGAAAGAGTGGATAATTAGCGATCTCCTTCTTTGACCCCATGTGAAATTGTGAGTGGATAGCATGAAGATGTAGATGCAAGGCTTGGCAAGGCTAGTTATACCATGAAAGGAAAGGCTTTTGGCGGCCATCGAGCTACCAAAAAAATTGCGAGAAATGTATCCTTGATAGAGTTACGAGAATAGGTTTTATTGAATCATTGAGCCTACCGCTATCACAACGTACAATTGTTGATAAATGATATATTGAACTTTTATTTCATTTTAATAGGATGAAGGAGCCATGGAGCAAGACTCTGTAAGCAATACTCTCTGCTATAAAGACATTTATGATTCTAGACTCCCTATACTTAACCTTGCTTCAAATATTTTAGACGATTTAGGATTGACTATGGGGGCAAATGGTAGCTTACTTGACTTGACTTAACGTGTCTTTGCTTTGTTTCTTTGATTTGGCTTGACTTGACTTGTATTGACTTGACTTGACTTGGCTTGTTTTGGCTTGACTTGACTTGACTTGACTTTTTTGACTTGACTTGACTTAACTTGACTTGAATTGACTTGACTTGACTTGACTTGACTAAGCTTGACTTGGCTTGACTAACAAGACTTAATCTAATTGACTGGACTGACCTGGTCTGACTTTACCTAAAACATGACTTGACTTTACTTTACTTGATTTGGCTTGGCGTGACATTACCTGGCTTAGCTTGAGTTACTGGACGTAACCTAATTGACCGGACTTGTTATGCCTTCACTTGACTTCATCTCTTTTCCTGGCTTGGCTTAGTCGATTTGAATTTGCCTGACTTTACTTTTCTGGACTTGACCATGATTTGACTTAATCTCACTTGATTCGACTCGGCGAAGCTGGGCTCAACTCGACTTGACGTAGCTATGAACTGGGACAAATGAAAGCCTCAGAATCATGCCGTGTGTGCTATCATTTTCTGATTGTTACGTTTTTATTGTAGACTGAGCCAGCACCAGAAGGCGGTGAATCTAGACCCAGTGGAGAAGGAGCTGACGAGACTATGGAAACGACGTCTTAGAAAACACGAACTGTATTTTTAAACATCTTAGATTGAACTAAACATGTTGGTTGCATTAATTCTGATGCAAATTAAGAAGAATTTGTTGGCTCGCCTTTTCTGTAATCAAAGCCTTCGATGTAGGGCGTAGGTGGCATCAAGAAAATTTTGGTTGAAAATTTCGGCTCTTTGGCCAACGAAATGTCAGATTCGTTAATTGACCACTGCATATCGAAAGTTCATAGACAGTACACGTCAAACAGGCAACCAGCGAATCAGATAACCTACATGTTTTGAAAATTTGGATGCTATACTTGGAGATACAGCAACGTCTGCTCCAAGCAATCTCATAAGCTCTTTGCCATTTGCTGAGGATTTTAAGTATTCCGAGACGATCTTTGTTATAGGCCCTTCATGTCGGCCTCAAGATCCTTGCCTTTATTTCAACACCTAGACTTGCCTCAAGTCTATTTTTTAATATCCTTCTCCAAAGTCTCTCGCACTCTCCTTTGTTACCACGGAATGGTTGACCTTTGGAGAAGGACTTTGAGAATTGATGCTGAAGAAACACCACAGACGTTAGATTCTGAAAGTGTAGACCATGTTCAAGATGAGATAGAGATTGACTATTGTCAGGCTGTTGTCCTTGACTATAGTCAGGCTGTTGTCCTTCCTTCAACTATTGCTCAAAATTCAATTGAGGCTACGTCTTCCTCAACGAAGACGTAGGAAAGGAAAAGGAATGAAGGAAAGGAAGGTAGAGGAGGAAGTTTGTGTGTAAAGAGCTCTTGTTCAGCAAGCAAAATAAGGCATAAGGCAACTTTCTTTGTGACGTCGCTCGAGCAACATCAACAACGAAATATTTGTATTCAATGTACTGAATTTTTCAGAAAAACAGTGCAATTAAGGTGAAGTCGATCATGATTTATGCTATTAGGCCTCCTGATGGGCTGAGCTCTAATGTCCAAAGGTTTCTACTGCATGTGAAGAAGCAACTTTTCCATTCACAGGCAAAGACTAACCCCAGTTAAATTTTTGATAAACCATTGTCCTGGCGAAGACAAATTACAGAAGAAAATAGCGTTTGTGTCGTTTTCAAAATATAGCAAAAAATCTATATTGCTGACAGTTTTTTAAACGAAATGGACAAGAGCAACTGCTAAGGTTGAAAGAACGGTGAATTTTTCTATCACAGACCGAAGAAAGTTTTCTTTTTTCATTCATATTTTTGCTGAAATAATAGTTATCTTTGAATGAAAAAAATTATCATGCTCCCTTTTTCTTGCAGCCGTTGACAGTTCTAGGTTTTGTACATTCATTCGATGATCTATTTTTTCAAATTGTCGTCTGATCTGTCTATCAGACCAGTCGGCCCCAACTCAACTTGCTATAAATAGGGGTAGATATACATCCACTAGCAGAGGCAGTCTTGGATTTCGAAGCGAACGCAATTTGAAGGTAACACTCAAAATTTTGTCTTTTTTTCTTATTACACTTTTTGTAAGACAATAAGAACTTTAGCAAGCTTATAATTGCAAGTTAAAACTCCATAGATTCTCTTCTGTTTTCATCACAGAGTAATTTGTATCTCAAAATTACTTTTAGTACCATTTAGGTCGTTGTGATGCGCAAGAGAGGCAATTCACCCCTATGATCCGGCCTATATTCACTCCTATATTCACTATCTTTTACACCCTGGTTCAAATCTTATTGTTTTCAACGGAAATCCCTTGGAAATCCTTTTGATCTTTTCACAAATCTCTTAATCTCTTTGGAAGAGTAAATTGCGATAATTGGTCCATTGTAGATACTGTACAACAGTATGATTCCGATAACTTGAACTCTCGATAATTCGAACTTTCATTAACTCGAATTGTTTTTGCATTCCTCTTGAACCCTCCCTAACAGTCTCTCATAAAAAGCGCCCGATTTACAGTTGCATTATAGAGTCCAGTGCAGATTCTTAACATAGGGTTTTTAAGTAACTTTAAAAAAGAACGCCCTGCGTATCATTGGTTTGAATGTTTAAATGCAATGTTTTTTAGAGTCAATTTTTTTTGTCCCCGTTTACATGGGCCGGATAAAATTGAATCCGAATCAAAATCGATACGGATATGCTTCCCGTTTACACGAGGCCGGATCAATTTGAATCCGCATCAAAATCAATACGGATAGCCAGATCCCAGGGGGGTTAGACTTACTACGTGAGTCGTAGTTATCGCTATTGAATTGAATTGCTGGACGCTCAAACTAACTGAAGCGAACAACAACAACATCAATTCAATTCAATGTGAGCGAAAGTTAGGGACTTGGGAAGCAAGTCTAGGGCCAGATCCTGCCAATCTGGCTTACTTTTTTATCCGTTTTTAGAAACGTTTATGCGCACACTTTTCCGAATTTCAGCTTCGCTCCGTTAGTCAGGCCTCTATTTCATGCGAATCCACACTTGTGTAAACGAAAAACCTATCAGTAACATAAGTAGTGCGGCTCCGTGTAAACGCAACCGATTCGTATCACTTCTGATACGGATAAAAAGTGAACTGGTCTTGTGTGTAAACGGGTTGGAAGAGGAAGTCCATGGAAGAGGTTAACTCACACCAGGTCACATTTAAATCCCTGAATACCTCCGGATATCAAGGCTTTCGACTTTTTGTAACAGAGAGTCTCCGAAAGCATGCAGTAATTTTGAAGCATATCAGCATTGTACCCATGGGAGAGGGGATGAAGAATCTATTGTCATCAGTTTAAAGCTGTGTTTTTTATCTGCAGAAAATTAAACGTCTCTATGACTTTTTGCCAATATCGTAGAATTCTCGTAAGCTAATGTAACAAAGATCTCCCGTAAAGAGCATTTTAGGTTTGAATGCATGTTCTTTTTCATAGAAAAGCCTTCTACAGTATGATGGTAATGCCTTATGTCAAACTCGTTTCTTTTTAGAATATCAAGCAAAAAGTCTTGCAAAGCTTCAAAGCAAAATGCATCGTACAATCGTTCTATGTTTGGCAGTCCTTGCCATTTGCTCATTTGCATCAGCCTTTGATTGCTGGAAAGCCTGCAAAAATCGCTCAGGTCTGTGCAGTGCATGCCCTGCTGAAAAGAAGGCCTGCTGTAGAATTGGTTCACAATGGGGAGGTGTTCCAGGTTGTTCTGGACTAAATGGCTGCCGTGGATTTCATTGCTGTGCGAAATCTGACTGCTGGACAAGCTGTGCACACAGAGGTGGCAAATGCGAATACTGCAGTGTTTTGGGACGCCATTCTTGCTGCAGAGCTGGAAGAAAGGGCGAAGGAGGCAAATGCAACGGCGTCAATGGTTGTCATGGTTACCATTGCTGTATCTGAGAAGTTACTGAAATTCATCAGCAGCTAAAGAAGAAAATTTGATTTTTGATTCCTTTTTTCTCTGAAATTATTTCTATTAAAAGTAATTCTTGTTACAAGGAATATAATTACGAAACGAAGATAAGCCAGAATTATCTTGTCATTCTTTCTTAAATACTTTACGCTCTAAAGCTATGCACTTTTTGTTATACTTTCTTAGTTGGTTTGCAACGCAGTTAGCCAGTTAACCTGCATCTTCACCCGATTGTCTTGGCCAATTGGTGTTTAAAAACAGACGCATTTTAGCGCGGTACTTTAGGCGCAGAAAAACACGATAAACACAGATGGACACAGTTTGAACCAGGCTTAATAGGAATTGTAACTAATTCTGCTTCTTAATGGGCCATAATAGGGAGGAAGGGGCTTCAACAGGAGGAAGGGGCTTCAACAAACAGAGGATTCAAAGAGACTCTTCGCTAGACATAAGACCTTGAAAAAATTGGCTGTATTTACCATTATAAGAGCTTTAACAGGCTAAAGTTTCTGGAAGATGAAGACGACGTATATAAGCCAAGATATAAACTCGACGCCAAACTCGCAATGGTTTGCCGCGCCTGCGCGCTCGTATCTCATGTGATCCCTAAGTGACGTAGCTCGTAGCTAGTGATGGAGAAGAATAGGCTATTATAATAAAAAATTTGTTCGGGGTTACTCACTTCCTTTATTGTCATCAAAACGATGTTGGTGTATTTACCATATTTGGCCCTAGAAAGCAGTTTAGTATTCCATAGTTTTACTTACTGTACATGTATAACGCGACTGCGCCAGCAGACATGGTTCCAGAGCGAACTCTAAATGCGGCAAATTATGCACGGGGTACCAAGGAGCGCGAAGTGCTTTCTGACCCGTACCTGATTCATTTGAAAAAGTCCGTGTCGACTTTCTCTCGCTGACGCACTATACGTTCTGACGTCATAGGGCCATCGCTGCTGTTGCTGTTGTTGAAAGGGCAGGGTCATCACATCCTTCTTCCTTTTCGTAGAGGAAGGACACTTTGGCCTAAAATCGTCCTGCGTAAACAAACAGTTGTTGTCTCATGGAAAATTAGAAGAAGACAGGCTCCATTTGTAATCATATAAGTTTTGAAACCTTTGATCATATTCAAGGGTTTTATATTGGATTATATTATTTAACTGATTGTTAAAGAAACCTTTGGCTGGCTGTTAAGAACCGGGCCATTTTGTGCCCCTTCTTCTTCCTGAAGTGTGAGAGGCCTTCCACTTCCAGTGGAGTGCCCATATCGACTTTTTGTCGAAGGAAAACAAACAAGATTCGCTAGCTAAAGAACAACAAATTCTCTTGCAACCATGGTAAGCCTTTTCAGAATAATATAAGTAGCTATAAAAATACAAATGTGGAGTGCTAATGACAAGATATGTACGATGTTATAAAGCTTTTTGTCGAGCTAAATCCTTTTCTGATTGGCCTAAAATGCTCCTTCCGTGTGTTTAGAACATGTGATATTAAAAGGAAATTAAGACATTTAATGTCTAAATTGTCATTTTTCTATTAATTCAAGGCAATTAACGTGTTATTAAGCTAATTTTTGCCTGGGAACAAAATGATGTATCTAGAAATGAAAGCGAAAGAAAATCAACATTTACCTTCCTTTAGACCCTGCTTTAGACCTTTCAGTGCACGGCCAACAGGATTAAAATACTAGATATCAAGTTTCTAATGTTAAAATCGTAGAAAGCATCCAAAACCAGGTCTAAGTACAAATTTTGGCTGTCCTGGCACTTGTATTCCTAATTTTATGAGAGTTCAAAGTTCCCAATTCTATAAAGGCTTTGACCACGAAAAATGAAATAGGTGAAACTTTTTACACTCAGTAGGTCTAAGCCCCTTATAAAATCATAAACTTTTAAAGCTTGTAAGATCGATAATACAGTGCCAAGATAGTAAAACTCTCTGTCTAAAAATTTGAAAAATTCCAATAATCACAAATTATATGTCAATTTTAGCCAAACTACCATTGGCAAAGCAAGGGAAATGTCAAAAACAGTGGAGTGGAGGACATGGTACTGCTACCAAAGATTCAAGAAGCAGCCATTGTTGACAATCTCAAAAAGCGGTTAATGGATGATCTAATTTTTGTATCCTTTTTCAACCCAGGAAATACTTACTTGTGATACTTGTGATTGCATTTGATGCATTAGGCATTAAGGTGACTACTGTAGTTGCTACCAACTAACTGCTTTCCACCAGCACCGATAATATCTAGCAGGCCTGGGGGAGGGGATACTTAGTATGATTTGGGTACTGGGTATGTGCCGCCAGTATGGATGGGTTTTTGGCCCTGAAATTCTCTGAACATGTGTGTGATTTTAACCAAAACCCCATGAAAGTGGGTGGAAAATTGAACAAAAGTCAAAAGTTTAACTTTAATTCTGTCAGAAAAGTGGCAAAATCACGTAAATGATGATCGTAGTACAATAGCAAGCAATAAGAAGGTCTAAAAAGTCATTATTCTCAGATTCCGCTTATTTTAACTCATAAAATAGGGTCTATTTCTGGAAAGGCTTACATTGTAAGTGGGTGGGTTTCCAAAATCTGGGTGGCACATTCCCGTCCATTCATAAGTCATGTACCCCCTCCCCCGGAAGTAGGATATTCAATCTGCTCTTCTAAAAGCAGTTTAGCCAGGAAGCTGTAGTTCATCTGAATCTCCACAAAGAAAGAGGAACATTTCTAACAGTGCTTTGAATGTTTGAACTGAGCAGATTGATTTATCTTTAATGATTTGTCTCTAATAAGTCTATAAAGAACAAAGACTGTAAACTGTAAAGAAAGTTATCTTCTTTATCTTCACCATTATCTTAATCATGAAAATTGTCATTATGATCATGATTATGACCATCATCAATATCATCATCATCAACATTGCCATCACCAAATGAGCATATTTTTCTTCATCATCATGACTGTAATGATTGACACCATCATTATCAGCTTTGTCAATATCACCACCACCACCATGATTATCATCATGATGATCCACACCATCATGATTATCATCATCATCATCATCATCATTGAGATCACAACCACCGTCATGATTATTATCATCATCACCATCTTCAACAATAACACCACCACCATCATTATTATCATCATCATTATTATCATGATCGAGACAATTTATCATCATCTTCATCAACACCACCACCATCATAATCATCATCATGATCATCACCATCATGATTATTGTCATCATCTTCATCAACACCATCACCATCATAATCATCATCATGATCATCACCATCATGATTATTGTCATCATGATTGTCACCATCATGGTCATCATTATCATTATCACCACCATTAGCATAGTGATCTTGCTGATTTATCATCAATGTCACCATCTTCATCAACATCACCACCAACATCGTGGTTATCATCGTCATGATCATCACCATTGTGATCACTATCATGATCATCACCATCATGATCATGATCATCATCAAAAACATTATCATCACGACTATCACCTGCAACTGAATTTACTCTTATTTATTTGAACTTTGCCTTCACTAATATAAGACATACATTGGTCCAGTGCTTGTATCGGTCAACCCTTTCAAACAGATGTCATATTTCACGGATAGAGATGTTGAACAATACCAGGGAGCTGTAAGTTTTCATCAATGCTTAAATTTAAGCAATTATTTTAGCCTTAAAATTGCTTAAAAGCATCTTTAATTTGCCGTTAGTTTGAGATGGTACAAGTTTCAAAGACAAATGCTTTGCTGTTTACAATATATTTGTTTTTTTATTCAGGCATCATATGAGAATCCACCTCACATTTATGCACTGAGTGATAACATGTATAGAAACATGTTAATAGAGCAGGAAAACCAGTGTGTCATTATTAGGTGAGAATTACATCTTGAGATTGATTTCTTTTTTATTTACCTACTATATTAGTATTTCAACAAGTCCATGCCAATTTCTCTGCCGCCTTGTAATGGATCTCTGCCTCTATATGAGCCCTATATGGGTATGAGCCTGAAATAGTCAGCTAATTGGTTAAGAAACATAATAGAAAATTGGCAACATCAGTAAAACGTCGGTAAAATTTGTCAAAATTTGGTTATATGTCCCTGTTTAATCTTAGTCAAAACCCCTGATTTCCATATAATTATAACTTCCCTTTGACAGTGTACCGTATTAGGTCTTATCCTAAATCTATCAGAAATGACTTTATGACCAGTGATTCTTAAAAAGATTTTTCAAAGTGAGATTGAAAAGGGCTTACGTTAAGCATCTTTCAAGTCACAGTTCATAGATTCAGAGCACCCAGAATACCTACTTGTTGTTACATACACGTGTTTTCTGTTAAATGAAGTGACCAGTAATTAAAAGGGTCAAGCTGTTGAGCTTACAACATTTCGGAAGATGGTTAAGCAGTAAGAATGAACAACTCAAAGAAAACTCTGCAATGATTCGCATCAATTTTTCATCGTCTGATCTAAATTCGTCTGATTCTTCGAGTGATGTTGACACAGATTAAATTGGAGTGTTTTAATGATTCTTAATGAACTGATTAGTTTGTTGAATAAATCTTATTAAAAATGCAAATCATGCGAGAAAAATACAGTCTCTAGGTCAAAATTGTTGTTCTTAAACAACACGTGCCTAAGTGTATCGAGTTCGCAATCTTCAACGCACCTTCTAAAATACTAACTGAGAGACCTGCGTCTTAAGTCTTCCTGATGAGGGCTGAAAAAAGGTTTGCACAGACCTACTACGTAATCCATGTAAATCTTTCAGTGACTGTTGTGATTGTTTGGAAACCAATAAGAGCAAAGGAAGCACCATAAAAATGGAAGGCTAACGAGAAAGGGGCACTTGCTTTTTTGCTCTCTTACTAAGGAATTCGCTCAGCAAACATTTTTGTTCTATTTTAGCACTCTGCAATTGACTTTCGAGAAAGTAGAGGCAATGGTCCTTTTCCCCCCCCCCTGTTTTCGCGTCTATTAAAACCAGGCTTCAACCAAAATTGTCCACCCTACTTTACTGTCAAATTGTGTGTATTATTTTCTGAAGTTTAATGGTTTATATGAAGATTGAAGGTTTATGTTATGTATCTTTGTTGCTTTTTCAGTGGGGAGTCTGGAGCAGGCAAGACAGTGAATGCGAAGTTTATAATGAATTATATTGCCAAAGTATCTGGAGGAGGACCAAGTGTACAGGTTGGAGACTTTCTCTTCCATTAATCTCAATGATTTCATATTTTGTAAGTTGTGTTATTGCCTATGGATTTAGCAAGTCTTGTTTGCTAAAGATTGTATCATGTCTTTGCCACTGATGTGCATCATTGTATTCAAAGAAGGGAAGATACACTAGACTGTTGGTTAATGAATTCTCTCTACAAACTGATTCTTTTGAGGGTGCATTATTTCAAGGCCTTTTTCTGCGTCTTCTTTGTTCTGGAGACTTTCTTCTAGAGAGAACGAAAGCCCGTTCTTTTTGACGACTCTCAGGAAAATCGGAGACTTTGGAAACTCCAAACTCTCCTTACTCCAGAGCTGGAAGATTTCGCAGACATCGCAAAGGGTCCTCAGTTTCAATTCAACTTCTCTAATGCCTCCCGTTTTCAAGAATGCCCGTTTTTTGGCATTTTGGATCCTCCTGGAGGAAGCCTCTCTACTTTTTTCGAATTCAGAAGGGAAGCCCAAAAGAGCGCACCCTTAATGTGAACTAGGTCCTGACCTCCTTTGATCCGGGGCATTCCGTGATTTCTAGACAAGGGTGAGGTGTAAAAAGAAGAATTTACCAGTCGTTGCAAAGAGGTGTGCTAAATGTCCACTAATCTAAAAAGGTCAAACTTAATTGTTCTGAGGGGTATTGGACAACTCAAGTTTGTAAAACGTGACGAAAGAGTGATACTATTTTTTACCAAAGCAAATTACTGTAAATGTTTTCGTAAGACATTTTCAAATTTCGCCCACAAACTAATGTTTTCGCCAAATTGATTATCCTTTCTTGCATCATATGAGTAAATTGCTGATTCAACACATTGAAAGTTTTGTACAGTGAGAGCCATAAGCATTTAAATAACGGGTGGTGGTAACCAGGAAGGTGCTGTGACGTCATTGTCTAATCCAACTTGCTCGTGGTGTCAAGGGTCGAGGTCGGAGGTCAAGCCCTAGCCTCGTTTGTATGACAGCGAGGGTCGAGGACTCATTAGTTAGTCTTTTAACATGCCACTTCACCTACAAATTTTTTAACTTGTATAACTATTGCGTACTGTAAATTTTCGTTAACTTAACTTTATTTGATTGATTGTAGCGAGTAAAAGAAGTTATATTGGAGTCAAATCCTTTATTAGAAGCTTTTGGAAATGCAAAGACTGTGAGAAATAATAACTCAAGTAGATTTGTAAGTATGGCATTCGCATTCATATCATATTAAGGTTGAAATGAATACCTACCAAAACAAGGGACATCCTCGCGCTCTTTAAGTCCAATGAAATTTGAAAGCACATTTGAAGAGCTCAGTTAAGACTAACTAAACACGACTCGCAGGAAGAGCAAACCTTTGCTTGGATCCAATCCTCACCAATGCCAAATTAAAAACGTTTCATCTTTTCTTTTAATGATAAAGTTGAAACATTGTTTGCATTGGACAATATAGCTGGTATAAAGATTCATGATTGTTAATATCATTATCGCTTCTCCAAAGATTGTGATTTATTATCTTTCGTACTCATGCATTTGCATCGAGTCCCTGCACGCTTTGATAAGAGGTTTTCTTACTTTGACCAGGGAAAATATGTTGAGATCCAGTTTAGCAGAGGAGGACAACCGGAAGGAGGAAGAATATCAAATTTTCTACTGGAAAAGGTAATGACACTTCTTAAGCGTCAGAGAATCAATTTAAGACCCGTATAGACGTCTTTTGTTATTGCATACTGCATAGAATAAAACGTATTTGCCCTAACGCATTTCAAAAACTCCAAATGGTTGCAGAATGGCATCGTTGTCTGATTTCTAAAAATAAATGACAATAACAATGTTATCAAATTTTAGAGATATTTGTCCGACCTCCTTGCTATTCCAAACTCCCCACAATTAGAGACTAGTGGGTAGGCATTTGAGAGGTGCTTGGTGCTTTTTCGAATAAAACACGCTAGGCTATTAATTGTTCTCTTTTAGTCAAGAGTCTGTATGCAAAATGACGGTGAAAGAAATTTTCACATCTTCTATCAATTGCTAAATGGAGCAACCAGCGAAGACAAAGGTATAGTTACGTTTTTAACTTTCATCTGCTAAAGGCCTGTTTATATTAAGTAAAATCATTCCAACTTCAATCCTATGAGCTGTGAGGTCAGATCCTAGCGTTCTTTGCTTAATTTCAAAGTTGTATTTGTATGGGAAATGGTTTATTCCAGTGAAATGAGATCAGGGGTCGTCCTAGGAATTGAGCTGCCGCTTTTCTCAAAAAATCGCTCGAAGGCCTGTTAGTGCTAGCTGCTTCATGAAGACACCATCTGGCTAGAAAAACGCGTAGAGAGAGAATCGGCTGCTAATAACGTATACATATGTAAGCCTTAGGCCAACAATGGATGTGAGTCCGGGGGTATGCTCATCTGGAAAACGTTTGAATTGCAATGTTGCTAGAATGAAATTCATTCCGAGCTACTGACCGATTCATGTTTTTACAAGTGGCTACAGTACACCCTAAACTCCAGCTCATGTGAGGTACACCTTGGAGACTGTGCCATTGTTGGACCAATTTTATAATTTACGCTAATTTAGCTTGTGAGTTAGCCACTTACGTTACCAATAAAAGCTGTAGTACAAAGAAATAGCAATGAAATCAGAACTACCAATTTTTAAACCAGAACTACCCAAAATTAAGTTAGAACTGACCATATAAGAAAATGAAAGGCCTTAGGATGACCCCTCCTGTTCTCAACCAGCCAGATCTCACCCGGGTGGGATAAAATTTTCCATATAAACGCAAAACCTGAATGGTGAGATGAAATTGCTCAAAACGCGCAACGCTAGATAATCCCAATTGTAGCTAGAAGGCTAAACGAAAGCTAAAATATGGGACAGAAACCTGGAAGATTGGGTAGAATTCTACAGGTAAACGCCTAATTTTTCGTCTCCTCTTAAAGCTCACATCCTGGAATGTAGGATTGCTTCCTATATAAACATCCCCTAAATTTATATACTTCAAGTTTGTGCTTATTGTTATTGATTTTGACCATGTGCTATTGCAGAAACGTTTGGTTTAACCACGCCTGATTATTATTATTACTTGAATCAAAGTGGTTGTTATGATGTCCAGGATATCAATGATTCAAAAGAGTACCAAGATACTAGGGTAAGAAATTTTTATTTATTGTTTAGCCGAAGTTACACGAACAATTTTCTACGACAATTTTCCTTGCTCGTGTAGATGGACGAAGAGTTATCTTTGACAAGTTTTTCCCTTGACAAGTTTAAAGCATAAGATCCACGAGCAATTTTCAATGACAGTTTTCTTTGACAATCATGTCATTGTTAAGTCCACTTGTCAAGTCATCTACACGAGCAATTTTCACATATGACAATATTTTCTATGACAAATGCATTTGTTGAAAAACTGGCATGCCAGTTTCTAAACGAGTGGACTTGTCATAGGAAAAACTGTGAATTGAACTCAAATATACCCCATACCAACTTCGGCCTTAGAAACAGTTGAAGAATGAAATTAAATCACCTGCCCTATAAAGGCCAGGGAAATTTGTGAAAGTCTCAGGTGAGAGTCTCCTAAGTAGGTCTGATTAGGATGTTAACAATCGCATGAGTAGTTTCAGTTTGATCAAGCGCAGGTCGCTATCTCCGTCCTTTAATTTTCATTTTCCTTAGCCTACATCTTGCATCGTCTGTTCCACTATGTGAATCAGATGTAACAATTCCTTCGAATTAACCCCGACCCTAGATCGAGAAATTGTTGATAAGCCTCTTCTTGAATAAGTCCCCAATTCCCTGAGTTGTTAATTTTAGCCATTTGAGTCCATATTGGTACTTTTTCGAGTTATGAAAGAAAAATGCATTCTTTTTGTGGATAAACCATGATTTGTTGGTTATTTTATAATCCTTTTTGATTGCGCTTCCTCTTAAATAATCAGAAATGAAAAGGCCCGCGTAGGCTAATTTGAGGATTTACGGGCAGTACTAATTAGAAAGCTCCAATCCAGCGTGCCTGTATGAGTTTTGGTTCAGTATCTAACTAGAGCATATATTAGAAGGAATAAGGTAGTCATTCGAAACGCATGCGCCCAAGATGATTCCATGAGTCGTAGTTACATCACTATTGAGTCTATACTGGACGCTTAAACCACTGTATTAGCAAACAGGTGTAGGGATGCTGTCATTGTTGCTGTTTTCGGAGAGTGGAACTCAGATCTAGGTCTCAAAAACCCTTCCAAGTTAAGCAATTCTGTAAGCGACAGCAAACAGTAATTCTTTTGAAGAATTCAATGTTTTTTCATTTCTTTTTATTGTAGAACGCAATGGATGTTATGGCAATAAACGAAGAAGATCAAGCCAGTGTTCTTCAAATAGTTGCAAGTATACTTCATCTTGGGAATATTACATTCAGAGAAGTTGATAATTATGCTCAACCCGAAGATGAAGCATGTAAGTTTATCGTTTTCTGTGTTCTTTAGGTTTGCTATGAAGTCGTTTGTGTGTTTCTCCAGGTACGTTGTTGTTAGGACATTTATCTCTTCTGAATTTTGAAAGAAGTAGGCTTCGGAGGCTTCCCATTCCAGACGCAAAAAGACACGTACTTTCTCGAAAAACGGAAGACTTTATAGAAGTTGATTTAAAAGCGATTTCTCTGAAAAGTTTGAAATCTTCCAGATCTGGAGTCAGAAGGGTTTGGAGCCTTGAAAGTCTCCGATGTTTCCGGGAGTTATCCAAAAGAAATGGGTTTTGATCAATCGAAAGTCTTCAACAAAAAAGACGCATTAAGTCCCTTAACAACGCCCCGATGTGTACGATAGGGAATTCCTAACCTACTGTCTTCTCAAAACAGTAGGCTCTACAAATATGATAAGATCAGGGAATTGACGTTTGAAAACGGTTTTAAGAGTGGACTCTTTTGAAAACGCAACTTTTCGAAAAGGCAAGCAACTTTTCCGTTAGACGGGGCCTAAGAATCGGTTCCAGTGGAAAGCACTCTAGATTATTAGTTTCCAATAATCCTTAGGAATTTTATGGGCTTTCAACATGATACACTCTTGTGTACTTATGCTGCGTCATTTTCTGCTAGTTTTACAGTTTCCTTCGTACTTGCTTCAAGTGGACTGTGAATTGCTGAGAGAAAAGCTGACCAGGTAACTTTATCTCTAATGTGGTCTTTACTCAGGGACTTTTTATATGAGCCAAATCATCCCATCTTGAAGCCAATGAGCTAGGGTGATGTCCTATACTACACTTTTGAAATTTTACAACCTCATTCACTTTTCACGGTCAAATCTCTTACAAATTTGTAAATATTTCATCGCTACAAATAGACATCGTGAAGACTCATCATCATCACGTTTCTTGTTCAATCCGACCGTCAGAGATAATGGATCACCAAAAATCCATGTCCATTGACATCCTTATCACGCCGATATCCCCTCATCTGCATTTAGCCACTACTTCAGACTGCCAATACAGTTGTCGTTTGGTCGACATCTACCCCTCTTACCCAGAATTCTGCCTGTCGCAGCCAATGTATGTATTTCTCCTTCTCTCGTTACGTGAACGAAGAAGCCTGGTTTTCTTGTTCTTGTAGTTTCAATCAGCAATCTCCTTGTTCTTATCAAGAATGCTTCGTTGGTCTCGTTTCGTTTGTTTTCTTTATCAGTATATGGCACCCTGAGCATGCGCCTGAGAAGCCACATTTCCGCAGTTTGTAGGTGGCCTACTAGCCTACTACACTTATTACATTCCTTCCACTCTTTCAGAAACAGCTTCTAACAACTACAAGAGCATAATTGCTGTTTTCTCAGAGTAGAGTTGGAGCAGGGTAGTGGGGGTGTGGAGGCGCCTACCTGAGTTCCAG
>JACTAT010000093.1:32314-44780 GCA_014526335.1 Chrysaora quinquecirrha | reverse complement strand
TGAATAAGAACGTCTTTACAGAAAAAGATGCCCTCGCTTACAACCTAACATTATATATTTTCTGTCAAATAGATAAGAACCAATTCAGCTTGACATTCAAAAAGTTAGCCCTTTTAATGTTATCACAACCTGAAAACTACTGCTTTGAAGCTGTTATTTTCATTCTAAAAAGGAATTTTTTTCCATAGAAAAATGGCTTTGAACAGTTCTGTATTAATTATGTGAATGAAAAATTACAGCAGATTTTCATTGAATTGACACTGAAAGCCGAACAGGTAAGGTCGTTCTATTTTCTTGGAAAGTTTAATATTCCAAGGGGCTGATTTCGGTGGTTTTTTGTCGAAACACGGAAACTTGTTTCTTAACTTGTAATATTTTTAGAATGCGTAACAAATTGCTAATTCTTTGCCTGGCCCAGATTAGGCCAATATGCCGATTTGACTCGTTTCACTTGGCCCGTGTTTATATGGAAAGAAAACAAAGCGGGTCAGCCTTTTTATAATCCGGGTTGGGTTGGCACCAACAATGCATTTCTATAACATTTTCAACCATTTTCAACCAGGACGCAAAATACAACACGATAACACGATAGAAATAGCGAAAGGACTCGTAATTCCAGGCTAAATAGGCTCTTATGAAAAGGACGTTTAGGACCTATTTTGATGGATAAAATCACCCCATCTTCCAGCGCGTGAGCTGAAAAGTTAGACAATTTTCATGAGTTTACACGTAGAATACCTTCAGCTAATAGTATTGTGTCTGGTGCTTGCACGTAATGAGCGATCTCACCGTCCAGCGTTTATGTGAGAAAATTTTACCCCACCCAGTTGAGATCCCACCATCTTACCTCTCCAAAAGTGAGATCTCACTTGACCTGGATGAAACGTTTTTCAAACAAACAGAAGATGAAGAACGCAAAGGTTTGCAATGGGAGTTGAAATCTCACCTTTGGGCTCAAGAGCTGGAAGGTGGGATGATTTTCTCCATGTAAATAGTCCTTAAAGCGAAAATATTAGCCCAAAAGGTTCTTAAATGTTTGGTTCTTATTGGCCTATTTGTTTTAATTGCTGCCTCTATAGATTCTTCTGTTTTATCCTATCGCAGGAAGAATATGTTGACGAGGGTATTGCTTGGACTCCGATAGAGTATTTCAATAACAAAATTGTTTGCGACCTCATCGAAAGTAAGGTAGGCAGTTGTTTCTTTTGTTTTGCATGCATTTTATACCCAACTCAGGCCCTGAAGTTGTTCTTCGAATATCAACCATCAAACCAATTATGGCAGGTTTGGGGTGGAAAACACTCTCGAGCAATGTAACTAGCTACGTTGGATAAGCCCGTGAGTGTTAGGGTTAATTCATGTCGATTGTGTGGAACTTATTAGATTTCCATGCATATTGAATCTCAGTTTTGTAGGAATAATTTCCTAGTTTACTAGATTACTCGATACTCGATGAAATAATGTGAATCGTTTCTCCATCCTAAGAAACCACCAGGGGTGATGTGTGTCTTGGATGATGTATGCGCAACGATGCATGCGCAGGGAGAAGGAGCAGACATGAAGCTCTTACAGGTAATTATGATGAATTTTTTAAATTTTGCATCCCAAAAATTTAAAGTTCAATAATTGTTGTGGATTTGAACAATACGGATTAATCTGATCCGTACACATGAATTCGGAAGAAGGAAAGCTAGGGTTCATAATTACAATTACAATAATAATACTCATTATCGTCATTGTAACTTTCGCATTTTGGAATGGACATTTGGGATAGCATTCAAGAGAGCGTCATTGCTAATAGAAACAGTCTCTATTTTTAGTTCTTGTCGAAAATTTTTGATTAAAGAACTTTTACTTGCTGTTTCTGTATCTAAGATGATTCTTGTTTTTTGAAGAAACTTGATGGATCCGTTGGTAGTCATCAGCATTTCAATGGTTTCAGCCAAGGTTTCATTATTCATCACTATGCTGGAAAGGTAATGAATCTCTCATCCTATTATATCGGGTGGGCCAAAATAAGTAACTCCTTGAACATAGTGATTATTTAGTTTGGGGGGGTTACTTTTTTGGCCTACCCAATACATTCTTTTCACACTCTATAAAGCCCCCTTTTCAACGATTTTTAGAGAGTCTCCAATCTGCTAGGACCCCCGCCACCTCTCCTTAATAGCCACTTGCTTTTCAGTATAGATGTATAAAGCCAAACTAATGAATTACGTTTTTTCTTTCAGGTGACTTATGAAGCTGAAGGATTCTGTGAAAGAAATCGAGATGTTCTTTTCAATGATTTAATAGAACTCATGCAAAGCAGTCAAAAGTAAGAACCTATAGTTGTTTAACTCTTTATTCATTGATGGCGAGGGGGTTAACTCCTACACGGAACATGGTATGCTGGGATACTTAAGGTGGGTGATGACCAGGGGATACTTAAGGCTATAGTAACTATTCCTAGCTGTATGGTCATGACCCCTAATAATTACGAAAGTTCTGTTTGAAGCCATTACAACGAAGCCATTTGATGCTGGGTTCTTAAACTAAAAGTATACTGGATAGTAATGCCCTATCATTACGTTGCGTTCAAACGTTTTCAGCCAATTAGATTGCATAACAGAGCTGCGGCCCTGTCAATATGGTAGTAATTTGGCATTATACATAGAGCCCCGTAACCAGAGTCTTATCTATAAAAACGCACCCTATTACCCCTATTAACAGAGAGAAAATATTTGGTACAAATGAAATTTTAGCCATCCTTTAGCATCCTCAAACCCTCTGTCTTTCTGAAAGCATGAAAGAATGTCAAGAGACTTTCTCCTGTTGAAAATTTACGGTTGAAAGCCGAGATTGCTGAAAAAATACAAACGCATGACCCGTACACTGGACAAATCGTCACGAAACTCGACCCATAACCAGTGAACAAATCGCCGGACAACCCATAAACCGATGGGGACATTTATACCAACCAACCCTCCAATAAGAGGTCCCCCCTTGTTGATCAGACGCATCTCAGATGTGAAAATGATAGTAGCACCTACAGACTGGCCTAAAAAGAGAAATTCAAAATTGCTGCATTTGAATCTTCGTAAAGCTCAGTTGCTGCTTCGATTTTAACACGCTGTGAACTCAACCCTTTCGATATGACATGACTAAGCTATTACCTGATTCTCAGGAACGCGCCCTTCCTTATGAACAACACAGATGTTATTTTGTTTGCCAAACTCTGAAAAGCAGACAAACTCCGCTCACTTATATGCAGTTTAGCCAATGAGACTGAAACCTGATCAGAATTCGACGGTTTGTTATTCCATGCTTTATTTCCTTTTGTAAGTCTGTTATTGTATTGTCCCTGCAGTCCCTTCATTGTGGCATTATTTCCGGAAGATGTACGATCCGAAAAGAGAGGAAGACCAACAACAGCTAGCAGCAAAATCAGGGTAATGTATGGATTTATATTTGTATTTGTATATTGTTTCTATATTTGTTGGCATGACTGAGCTGTAATAGATTTGTCTTGACATTGACTAGACTGACTCCTCTTGAGTTGATCTGACCTGACTTAACGTCACCTCACCTAACCTGACTTGGCCCGACATGACCTGACCTGACCTGACCTGACCTGACCTGACCTGACCTGACCTGACCTGACCTGACCTGCCCTGGCCTGACTTGACCTGTCCTGACATGACTTGACATAAGATGACACTGCATCATCTGACTTGACATTAGTAGAGTTTACAGTTGTTGAATTTGGCTAAACTTTAAGTTCACCAGATTTATTTCATCCTCTCTTCAGACACAAGCTAATACCTTGGTAAACAAATTAATGAAATGCACTCCACATTACATTCGATGCATAAAGCCGAACGAAACTAAAAACCCCACGATTTCGAGGCTGATAGGTGAGATTGATCTTTAGTTTTATTCTTACGAAGGTTTTTAGGCCACATGAATAAGTAGTCTAAAGAGCCTACAGATTAGGGTCTGATACTCGTGACTTGGTAGGCCATCATGTAAGCTCTGTATTGTAACTGCAAAGAGCGCCCGCTGTTACGTTTGGGACATCTGTCCTTGCCGTTATTCTGCCTTGGTCACAAGTGTGGTAATGAATGGCGATAGCATCTTTGATTATACTGGAAGATTTTTCGTGTGACATTAGCATTATCATCTAGTTTGTAGCGTGAGCTCTTTCTCTTAAAGCTATTAATGCGACTACTTTGTTATAACTCATGAGTATCATGCCATAATTTTGTGACACTCGAACCTCTGACATAGCTGATAATAATTTCAATCGGATAGCCTTTCCCTGAAGCGTTTTTTAACTTACTTTCAGAGTTCGTCATCAAGTCGAATATCTTGGCCTCAAAGAAAACATCAGAGTAAGACGTGCTGGTTATGCTTTCAGAAGAGTCTTTGACAAATTTTTGAGAAGGTTTGTGTTTTCATGAATTTTTTTGGCAGCCTTTTTTCCGAAATGTGTGTTTTTCGAAGCGATTCTTCTGAAAACGGCAGGTTTTGGAGCTCTCAAAACCTTCAGTCATCAAAAGCAGAAGGTTTTAGGAGACTTCGAGAGATTCTCGGTTTGGAGGTCGAAAGAAACTGCAATTTAACCAGTCGCCAGGAGACATTCGACGAAAGAAATGTTTACAAAGACTCATTGCACGGGTCTCATGTTTACGCTCCCCTACACCTGATTTGTCACTCCACACTTAGCGATTGAAAAATCAACAGAAACAACAACATCTAGTAAAGTAGTGGCGCTGATGTAGTGAGTCTACTGTTAACGTTCCTCCTTTTTAAACTGAACTATTACGAAGTACAGTGTTACTTCAGAGAGAAAATAGAATTTGACTCAAGGGCTCTTTTATTCAATTTCCTTCCAGATACGCTATTTTAACCAAGGAGACGTATCCAGAATGGAGAGGAGATCCGAAATCCGGAATAAAACATCTCATGAATACTGTGAATATGGATCCGGACCAGTGGCAACTTGGCAAGACCAAAGTTTTTGTGAAAAATCCGGAATCGGTAAGTCAGAAATACTAAAGACCCCAACTGCTTCAAGCTCCAATGCCTCAAATGTCATGTAAATGGTACTGCTAGCAGTGCACGCAAATGGCAATATACCGCACCGCAGCTACCGTGCTACTGCTTTGATGTTCATCTAAGCGTTTCCACGGCGTTTGTTTCCTTGTAGCCAAACTCATTGCGACTGGTATCAATGCATTTATAGACCTAATCAAATGAGCGTCATTGAAAGGATTGGCTTTTTCGTCGAATTTCCCCAAAATTCTCATCTGAAATCCTTGAAAGGTTGCCGTGAAATTGGATAAATGTTAAAAAGGATCGTGAAATGACTTTAAAGTAGATTAAAAAATCTTTCTTAAAGGTGGATGGAAGCGTTAAATCTTAGTGCCCCCCCCCCCCCGTCCGATTACAAATCGTGACCCGAGACGGGTTCTCGTTATTGATACTGTTTGAAGCGTTAGGCCCTGGCCTAACGATTAAACATTGTTTGTCAAATATTTGAGATTTGCTTTGCAAATAATGTTTGGCCACGTCACAAAGAATAAGCTAACTTTTTTGCCCAATGTTTTTGAAATATTTCAAAAAATTATTTGCTTGACGCAAGCAAAGCATGTGTGACAAGCATTGTTTTGCGACATGGGCAAACGGTCTAACATATTACTTATCAAGCAAATTCCAAATGTTTGATCAGCTATGTTTGATTGTTTCGCTAGGGCCTTATTGCGTTTTTCGGCAGCATGGCAGCTAGAATTTAAAGCTATACAATTGATAGCCTAAAGGAACAAGCAGTGATGAGGAGGCTATAGGCTATATTCATAAGTTTTATTCCATGCAGATAAAGTTTACCTTTCTTTTTCAGCTTTTCTTGTTGGAAGAGCTACGAGAAAGAAAATACGATTCGTTTGCAAGAACAATTCAGAAAGCATATCGATTGTATAAAGCAAGACAACAATACATGCAGATGAAACAACAGGGTAAGTCGGATAAAGCTACATCTGGTGTGGCCGAGTGGGCAAGCCGCTCGTCTCAGGATCGCAAGGTCTTGGATTCGAATCACGCTGGGACCACTTTCCAAAAGCCTGATGTTCTTGCGAGGTCTGTAAATGAGAACCCAGGGTATTCTTTTCAATACCAGTGTGAAGGGACAAGTTGCAGGTCCACATCAGCTGTAATGCTGCCTCATATGCAGACCTAAATATTGCTTGCTTGTTTGTTTGCTTGCTTGTTTGGTTGTTTGCTTGCTTACTTGTTTGCTTATTTGCTTGCTTGCTTGTTTGCTTGCTTGCTTGTATGTTTGTTTGTTTATTTGCTTGCTTGCTTGCTTGCTTGCTTTCTTGCTTGTTTGCTTGCTTTCTTGTTTGTTTGCTTATTTGCTTGCTTGCTTGCTTGCTTGTTTGCTTGCTTGCTTGCTTGCTTGCTTACTTTATTGTTTGCTTGCTTGCTTGCTTGTTTGTTTGCTTATTTGCTTGCTTTCTTGCTTGCTTGCTTGCTTGCTTGCTTGCTTGCTTGTTTGCTTGCTTTCGTGCTTGCTTGCATGCTTGTTTGCTTGTTTGCTTGCTTGCTTGCTTACTTGCTTGCTTGCTTGCTTGTCTGATGATAGTGATAATGGGCTTTCACATTTGAGCACTTCCATCTTTTTTGTCAATGCACTAGGCGATTTACGATTTTCAATTACTCGATACCTCGTGCTTTTCGTGGGAAGTTGACATCGAAAATTATGGCTAGTTATGAATAAAGTCGTGATCACCAAAAATAGATTAGAAAAAGATGGAGTGGTGTAAGCCCTAACGAGGTCGGTTAATAAGCAGCTTCTTGCACCCTTGTTAAATGAGTAGGGCGATGCAAATGCCTTTTCACGCCATTTTTGGTTGCGTCGCTAGGCTTTAAACAATTCACTTGTCCTGAAGTTCTTCTAGTTCTCTCTCAGACAGGTAGTAAAAGCAACCCTATACAGTGCACTTGATGTTTAATGACATCCACAAACTTAACAACCCTCTTTTAGTTTTTTTCCTGAGATAATTATTTTACCCAGAGTGTATTCTTTGCAGCATCGGATATCTTATTCAACAAGAAAGAACGAAGAAGAGGAAGTTTGAATAGAAATTTCGTTGGAGATTACGTTGGGTTAGAAGACAACCCAGCACTCCGAGCTCTTGTTGGTGAGAATTAGTGACATATCAGAAACATTTGTGTTATTCTCTTAGGTGTTGTTGGTGGGGTGGGGTTCAAACAGTATTCAAGATCTTAGTGGCGGGGGGTTAAATAAACAGGAGGGTCGGAATTTGTTTGACACACTTTGTCAGCAAACTGCTGAAACCCAGTGCTAACGGTCCCTTTGTACTTATAAGCTTAGGCTTTCTGTGGTTCTAACAAACAAATAGTGAATAATTGAAATTTCATGCCAAGAAAGTCACAGTAAAATTATTAAAAAATCCAAAAATAAAAAACTAATATTAAAGCAAATGTAAATAAACGAGGGGTCCCCGTTTCTGCATTTCATTGAGGTCTATAGCTCAGTGGAAACCTCTACGGCTCTATGATCATGTAGTCCAAGTTCGAATCCCATCTATTGTGGTATGCTCCATTATGGAAAAGTCGGTCCTAGTGTTCGCCATTCATGACAAATATATATATGAATGGTGCTGAAAAAGGCTCAAAGCTGAAACATGAATGTCAGACGGGATGAGAGCGATGGGCTGAATGACTTGGGGAGTTGCTTAGCGATTTTATTGAGCTCTATAGCTCAGTAGAAACGTTGTTGGCTCTCTAATCATACAGTCTAGGCTGGAATCCCATCTTTTGTGGTATGCCACTTGTAGAAAAATATCCGTTTATTTTAGCTGATTTTAACGCTACCCCACAAAGCCGAGATTTTTTAATAGGCCCTGCAACAAAACAGGGCTGTGTGAACATGGAAACAAAACAGAATAAAAAATGTTTGTCTGATGAAAAATAGCCATGTATTGTTAACAAGTCTTATATTTCTTCTTAATTTTCAGAGAAGAGAGAAAGAATAGAGTTTGCTGAAACAGTTAATAAGCTGGATAGAAGATTCAAGGTAGCTGTATGCAATTACTTACTTTTTTATTATAGAAACCTATTAGAATTTTTTAAAACGTGGACATTCCTTGTTTTCTAGAATTTTTGGTATTATCTCTGATGAGGGTATTTCTTAGACGGTATTTACTGCCCTCCAGGAATCATCGATTAAGACTTTTCTGTTTCCTCTGATGTACATCGTTTTTGATTTAGATCATGAAGAGAGACTTGTTACTGTCTGCTAAACACGTCTATTTGATTGGAAGAGAGGCTATAAAAAAAGGTCCAGAAAAGGGCAAGATTGTTGAGATTGTAAAACGAAAACTCCAAATGTCGCAAATTGGATCCTTGTCACTAAGGTAGTTATTAAATTTATGATTCAAGTTTTGATATTTTTAAAAAATATAAAGAAAAGTTTCAGATTGTACTGTTATATCAGCTGTACCATTGTTATATTCAGGACATTATCCCGCGCATAGGAGCTATTTCATTACCGGTGGGTGGTTAAGCAAACGTGCTAATCACACGACCACAGAAGTTGGTCGGACTAGTGAGCTTCTGCGCGAGTGTCTTCGTGAGTTTGACCGATGAACACAGAATAAAACGAACATGCTGACGAATGCAGCATGAAATGAACATGCTGACGAATATAGAATGAAATGAACATGCTGACGAATGCAGTATAAAATGAACATGCTGACGAATGCAGCATGAAATGAACATGCTGACGAATGCAGCATGAAATTAACATGCTGACGAATATAGAATGAAATGAACATGCTGACGAATATAGAATGAAATGAACATGCTGACGAATGCAGTTTAAAGGGGATTTGCTGATGAATGCAGTATGAAAGGAAAATTCTGACGAACGCAGTTTGAAATGGCTTGATAGCTCATGCAATAGGAAATGGAAAATGTTGACGAATGCGCTGTGAAATGAAAATCTTAATGAATACCTTGATGAAATGCTGATTTTAATAGATACGGTATGAAATCAAAATGCTGATAGATACGGAATGGGATGAAGATGCTAAGGATTAAACTCTGAATAAAATATGCTGACAAATCAACAAATCTAGGATAAATGAAAATGCTTATCAGTACAGTCAGTACCAAGTGAAAATACTAACGGCAGAATTACGAAATCGATTTCCCCATGATTTTATAGTTATCATATGTTTCCTAAAAATCTATCTTTTTCCCTTTTACAGTCCTTTTCAAGATGGCTTCATTGTCATTCATGTTCCTTCAGAGTACGACACAGTAATAGAATCTGTTTTCAAAACGGAGTTCATCACTCTTTTATCATCTAAATATGAAGCTGCTTTAAACAAAAATCTGAAGATCGACTTCACGAACTCGTAAGTACATTTAAAGTTCTCCATTAATTTTCTTTGCATTTTAAAGCATATAAGGCCCAAGTCAAAGTCGATCTTTTCATGCGCCGAATCTGAGGCCCTGGCCAAGATCAAACATTGTTGGTCAAACATCTGAAATTTCCTTGTCCGGCAAAATGTTTGATCGTGTGGTTATTTCATAAAACGTTACTCATCAAACAATTTTTGCTCACGGCAAGAATTTGCTCTGCTTATCAAGCAGCGTCTTTAGGCCCTGGCCAAACGATCAAACATTGCTTGTCCAACATTTTTAATTTCCTTTACAAGAAATGTTTGACCATTTGGCCACGTCCTAAAACATTGATGTCCAACATTTTGGATCAACGACCTTATTTGTTATAATGCCCAAGCACGAAAACCTTGTTGCTAAGAAATGTTGCTTGGTGGTATGTCGCAAGTTGTCGAACTTTGACAATAACACAAAAGAAATGTTTGACAGTAACAAAATAAATGCTTGTCAAGCAATGTCTGATCGTTTGGCCGCCTTTCCAACATTGCTTGTCATACATTTCTTTTGTGTTTGACAAACTGCAACAACTTGCAACATTTCAACACCTAGAAACATTTCTTAGCAAAAAGGCGTTCGTGCTTGTGCATTAGCAATAACACCGTTGTTGGACAGCGATGTTTTTGATGTGGCCAAACGGTCAAACATTTGTTGTAAAGCCAATTAAAATCTTGGACCAACAATGTTTGATCGTTTGGCCAGGGCCTTAGACATGGCCAAACGGTCAAACATTGTTTTTAAAGCGAATCTCAAATGTTTGACCAACAAGGTTTGATCGCTTTGCCACAACCTTAAATTCATATTATGTGGGTGAGAAAATCGGCCTTTGAATTGATTGAGTGCAGCGAAGTGGATTAGGTGTGACAGAGTGGATTAGAGTAGCATAATTGATTTGAAGTGACAAGAGGATAGCATTATGTTTCTGGACGTAGAACAACTTAAAATTGCCAATTACAAGCAAGTTTGATCTTGTGTTGTCGTGGCTATAATTGTCTTCAAAGCCAGAAGGAGAGATAATTAGGAACGACATCATTTTAGTAATTGGAAACGATCTTTGACTCAACATCACTTCAAAGCCACTCTGCTGCCACGCGTAACTGTATTTAATTGGTAGTGTGAAGAGAGTGACTTCTGGCTTAGGCCTAAGTAAAACTTAGGGTTTCATTGACATGTTGTGGAAACTGGAAAATTAGAACGAAACGCCCAAAAAGGACAAATGGCCCTATCTTGAAAATTGGTAGAAGTAGGGCTTGCTTTTGCAAAATTGTTGTCCCCTGGAATCACTAATAAAAGGATTTTGGAAGGAGATATTTTTTATGGGGGAGGGGTAAATTGTTCAGGGGCAAATTGTTCTTAAAGCAGTAGGAACAATAGGCTGGCATTCAAACAATGCCCCAAACCAATGTACTTTTGGTCATTTTTAGGGCCCCAGAACCTTAGGCAGCTTCGGTCCTCCTATAACATTTTGTCTATCTACTCAGTTTCACCACCGGGTTAAAAACGCTCTTGATATCAATCAAATTGAATAATATTTGCTAATGTTTATTACACTTCTTTACATTGAATATTTATCTCCTTTGTATAGTATTACCATCGCCGTGAAGAAAGAAGGATGGACAAATCGAATGCCCGGGTCTCTCGGTGGTGGTCTAACAAGAATTCTGAACTTCCAGTCTGGGTCCGGTAATATACCAGTACTAAAACCGGCTGGCAAGCAGTTGAATATTTCTATTGGACCGGGCCTTCCAAAGGACTCAAGTAAGTGAACTAGAAATTCCGTCATTAGACTGAAACATAAACCCAAAGTTAATCGAAATATCCAAATCAGAAAACTGCCGCTCAATTGTTATGGTGATATAACCAATCAGCGCTCAGGTAATATAAGGACAACCAATGAGGTTGACTTAAGAGTCCGCCTGAAGACTATTAAATACTTACTATCTATCTGCCTTGGTATACACGTTTTTATAATAAGTTCTTTTCGTTTTCAGCCTGCCTGTTTTGTTATTTTTGGACTGAATTTTGACCATCTTATCAAATCCTACCGTTTTCAAAATATGTTCTCGAGCAAGGGCTTCAGCTTCACGCCAGTAGACTTTTTGTTTGGCTCGAAAAGTTCGACTCAAATCTTGGCCTGTTGTTTCTTATAGAGGTTGTTCTTAAAAACACAAAATCGTCAAACGAAGTCATATTGCATATCTGTTTGCCAGGGAGATAGATGCGGAGCTTAAGAAATCAAATATCGCCACACATTATGCTATTATTAATTCTGTCAATCATTCAATTACAGGACCAGGAACCCATGTAGCTCCCGCTGGCCAGCGCGGTGGAGGTCAACCAACAAGAGCAATGTACGCTCAGGTCGATAAGTCATCAAGGAGACAGAAGGGCAGACAGTCGTTCAGCAGAGCAAGCCGTGTCGCGTCACATCATCCCAAACTTCCTGGCTCCGGTGCTAAGGGCATGGCAAGACAATCATCTACAGATATCGATAACAATCTAGAATTTATGAGCACTCCTGAATCTGGAGTTTGCGGGTAAGTAATTTAGCTTTTCTTATCACTATTTGCCTTGCTTTGATTTGGCTTGATTCGATCCGAGTCTCAACCTAATTTGACTTGTTATAACCGTCATTTGATTTGACTTGATTCGATTCCATTTTGATTTGATTTCTTTTCCTTTATTTCATTTTACTTCATTTGTTTTGATTTACTTTTCTTGACTTGGCTTTCGTCGTATTGTGTAAATCGACTCGACTTTCTTGTTTTGCTTGGATTTGCTCTTAACGAGCTGGCTTGGCTTGCCTTTCCTCTGATTTCTGTCTTGTCTCACCGTATCTTGCTTGCCTTGTTTTATGTTGCCTTGACTTGTCTTGTCTTGTCGTTTCTTGCCTTGCGATTTCGCCTTATCTTAACATTATTTGCAGAGCTGTACAAAACTTTATGAAACTTAAAATATTTCATTAATCTACATAGCATTCAAAGAGTGACGTCATCAA
>JACTAT010000093.1:0-23621 GCA_014526335.1 Chrysaora quinquecirrha | reverse complement strand
CGTGTTTTCTTGAATACACACTTTCTTATTGGTCGCAGTCATCGCTAATCAAACCGAATCATTCGAGTAAAGCGTCAAAACGATTCATTTTAATAGTGATAACTAAGACTCGGGTAATATGTCTGCTCGCGTCTATATCGCGGTATATTCCTGATTCTCATTCCAAAGGTCCATAATTTCAAAAGAGATGAGAAACTTCATCGTCTTCGCTCTCGGAATGGTGGACCTGCGGAATTGGAATCTGAAATGAGGAATACTTCCAAGTAATAGCCCTGGAAGGAGTTTGTCTGGGTGGTTGATGCGAGTGCTTCCTTGCCCTTGCGGAGCACCATCGCTAGATCCTCTGCGATGCCGTGATGTATCTGTTACAGAGCATGAAAATAAATGAAAACAAATTGAATCCATTATGAGTAGATAATCTTGTTACTTAAATAGGAAGACATGAATCAATTTATCTATATAATTCTTACGTTGTGGATATGATTATTGTCTTTTCTTAAACAGATTGATGTAGATTTGTCTAGAGTGCCGATCACAAAAGGAAATAAATCGAAAAGTAACCCGAGATAACTTGCAATTAGATTTAGTAATTTTATTACCGTTTTCATTGTTAATTATTAGTATCTTATCAGCTATATTCATGTGACTAGGCCACAGTTTTTTGATAAAAGCGCCTGACTCCTCCTTACTATGACTGGCCATTTTCTCACACGAGATAATCAGAGTTCAGGTGATTTATTGCTATTCGGATTTTGCAGGATTTTCTTAGATCAGATCTGTTAAGTAAATGCTTTAAAACATAGAGACGGAATTGAAATCCTATCTTTTGCTTAACTGACAATTTTAACAGCTTTGAGTTCAGTTGAGTTGAAACTGTTAAAGCCTGGTTAAACTAGGAGGTATGTCGCGCACGACATTGTCACGCGTGACATGTCTCCTCGATGGCTCCCAGTTTAGCCACCTCTGAAAATTTGTAGTGCGCAACAAACTTTATAGCAAGAACCACGGAAATGATTCTAGGGGACAACATGAATATTTCTTTTCTCCGCGACACGCGAATGCGTTTTAACTGCATGTCATTTGCTTGTCACTCGCATGTTTAGCCACCCTGGTAGACACACCGAATAAAATGTCCCGCGCGCGGGTCTCCTAGTTTAGCCACAGCTTCAACATCCAGGGCTGTCCAGAGCCTTCTCTACCCTTGCGCTTCTTATAGTTCGAAAGTTTCTACACTTTTCAACAATTTCTACTAGCTACATTTCTACACTGCCGCTCTAGCCTCTGATAATTATAATCGGAATTCAAAGGGGACCTTACCAAATTTTGCCGAGTTTTGTTATCGAAAATTGCGGAATCTTGCTCGTTTTTTGACCAATTATCCGAATTCAGATTCTTTGGGGGCATTTTTCCTGCACCCTTGTATACCTAAGCCTAGCTAAAACTACCGTTGTATGCCTGAGCCAGTATATCGATGTCCCTAGTTACAGTGGCGTATCAAGAGGCCCAACACGGGAAGGGCGAAATTGCCCATGAAGCAACTTACGACATACTTTCATCTGATTTAAGCCAAACTTATCTTAGCACCAATGAGAGGGGGACTATCATCCGTGTCCTTCCTTGGCTAACTGCCTAGATGTAGCATGATTGGTTTCCCAATTTGATTAACCACTACAAAACATTACGGGACTGTTTCAAATCGAAATAAAGAACAGTGTTGTGGCGTTGATTCCTTCGCTTCAATGATTATTCCATTGTATTCTTATTAAGTTTGATTGCTTGAAAGGACCGCCATTTGAGATGATACGACATCTATCTAGAAATTTCACGGACTTTAATAGATCCAGGACCCTGCGTCGCACTCAAGCGGAACTCAACGCTGATTATCGCTGCATACATGGTTTCAACGTATATGAAGACAGCCATGATTTCTAACAAATGCAGGAATTATTCTATTGAGAATTTACTGAAGGGTACTGAAGAAATTGTTGATAAAAATCACATTGAAGATAAGCCAGGAAACAGCAACAGCATTGGTAAGCAGCTTTAGATTGTTTTCATTTTCGTGTCTTTTTAAGCCTGGTTCTGGGGGCGAACTCTCAACATATAGAAACGTTTTTCTGATTAACTTTAGGGTCTGTTGTACCAGAATCTAACTGTTGGTATATAACTGATTTTGTGCCATTTTCATGAGATAGCATAATTATATCGAACTATCCACAATATCGGTAATATTACAGTTCGTTGTATCGAAACGCCAAAAGCCGTTTCCTCAAATTAGTGTCCTCATTCCGAAATGCGACATCATTCTTTATACCTGAATCCAGAATATTGACACCGCGAACAGTTAAACGCCCCCGCCCAAAGTATGCTCCCCCTCATACCGGCAGTTTCTGCCTTGTTTGCATTCACTTGGCAATGAGTAATAACTGAGCATGTCATAGATGCTGTCAGCAAACAACATGTTAACGAAGAATAGCTGTCAAACATTTTTAAACATGTTTAAAAGTGTTGGCCAGCATTTTGATCGACTTGAGCAAAATTGATTTGTTGGTACGGTTTGCTAGACTATGCTCTTCAACAAAGACGTTCAAATGAGAAATAGATTTAAGCTGGCGGTTTTATGTGGACCACGAGTTTTTTCTTCTTTCTCGTCAACCAGAACAGCGAGCAATAACCAACCAGCTGCGACCTTTTCGGCCATGTATCAAGAAATCATTTATTGATGATGTCAGCAACTCAAAATGTCTCAGATGTTGTATGGCAAACTGTATCAAGATGTTAGCCTATTTTAGTCAACATGTTGGCCAACAATGTTGGCAGGGTTTGCGTGCGCCTTTCCAGATCTTTGACGACATTTGATATTGTTTGATCGTTTGGTTTGCCAACGGGGTGGGGGGTCGTATAAAGGAACAAGGGAATGCGAAACGCTCAAGGGTATACCTTTTTGTAATTCTATTCTAGCTAGGGGTAAACATTTTGCAATTTCAGTATAACCAAGGTGTAGCCAATGGTATCATATTTGATAATGTTGGTCATACTTTCAGCATTTCTGATTTCAACCCAACAATTAAGAGATATATGCTGACTGGAATGGCTTGGAGTTGAATCTAGCCAATCTACTACTTTTGAATAGTAGTTTAGGCAAGGGTGAGGGTATCGTTATTTTAGATCTAGCCAACAGTGCCGTTCTCGTGAAGATTGTTTTAGCCAACTTTATCGCTTTGAATATGCTGGCGGTAGTCCCCACTCGAAATTCAGCAAAGAAACCCCTCCGAGGCCCGACCTCTTGAATGTCCGGCCTCTTGAATGTCCGAAATCCTTTGCACTCTCAACGCAGAAGAAAATTGAGAATAGTTCAACATATACATAATTTGAAGTCTCATTCGTTTTACCAAATAGACGAACAAGGCGCATTTCGAGCTCCGTGGTCACAGCATCACAACAGAACAAGGAGTCCTAAACGGACTGGGGCTGTGGCAGAAGAAGAAAAACTTAACCGTATCAGACGAAGTAGAACAACTTTTACGACATTTCAACTTCATCAGTTAGAAAGAGCCTTTGAACATTCACAGTACCCTGATGTTTTCGTAAGAGAAGAGTTGGCAAGCAAGTTGGAGCTAAGCGAGGCAAGAGTTCAGGTAGATTCATCCTTTGTTTTATTTTGTCAGATAGGTAGCCTGCGCCCAGACTCAAACTGGTCAAATCAGTAGAGTCTGCGCAACTACGTCCAAAAGCCTGTTCTGCTGACTCAGCAATCTCGTTTTCATTTTAAACCGCGCGCGTTGCTCCGGTGGAAGTCCATGCGGCGAACGCTCCGCTCGGCCTGTTCATTTCCTTGTGGCGTGGCTTAGATTTACTTTGAAGCTTGGTGTCCTGCTAGATACTTGTGTGAAAAATAATAAAGTTAGTCATGTCGTGCGTTATTTGTTTCACTGAGTTCACAAAAAAACAGTCTTGGGACTTTAATTTAGTGGATGGAAAGGGCGACTTCGATGTCAGGAAAGCTTTACAGCGCCTGAACTTCCTTGTCGAAATACGGCCTACTACCGACGAGAAGTCCTACGTTTGGTGGTTTCCTCATAGAAATTTTTCTTATTCTGAAAGAGATATACAAGCAATGCCAGCAGCTTTGTCAATTGAAAGAAAAGCCTGACAAAAAAATTTTTAATGACTTATCAACATTTCTTGTTCATAATGAGTTGACCCATTGAAAAACTAAACAGAATTTGATAAGTTTAAAAGTACAAATAACTTTTTATAGAAACAGGGTGATATTAAATTAAAGAATTGTTGTCTCATGGCCCAGTATCTGGTACCTTTGCCAATTTTGAAATGCAAAGTATGGAAATTGCAAAAAGTACTATGCGAGTTGCTGTTAAAATTATGCTTGGGGGCTTTAAAAGCTTGATTTATGTCCATTTGTTTATATCAACTAGCATGTACTATCATGTTATGCATTTTCCATGTTTTGTTTGATACTTACGTAAGCAGTACAAAAACTAGCCTGGATGTGATCTAGATTTACTAAGGTCACAGCTCGGTTTTTGTTTGCTAACATTTACAGATGTTCTTGGTCTAAAAGAAACAACGGTCCAAACCAAGACCTAGGCTACTTTTTATAATGAACAAGGCTATAGGTATAAAATTTTCTGAAATTAAAAAGCCTGGTAATGTACCTACATAATTACGATGTCTTTGAAAAATAATGTAAACTGTTAGTTAATTTAAGTAGATATATTAAGTAGATTATCCTTAGATATATTCTAAGTGCTCTTGTCAGTATATATGCAATGCATTCTAGAGGTAGGTACCTAGAGAGTTTATTTACAGTACTTTAAAAATATCATTATTGTTGTAACTAGTTTCAGCTTGTAACAATTATGTAATATTTAAAATTGCAAATGCTAGTTAAGGTGTCTGAGTCATGCCACCTTACCAACACTTTTAGTGTAAAATATGTCAACATCTTGGTGAGGGTTGTGAGAAAAATAATCCCGTCCATTATACAATTTAGTGGGCTCATCTGAAAGTTTTGGATATATGCAACTGAGTTGGTTGGCAAGCTGGCTTGATTCACTCACTGCTTTTAAACAAGAATTAATGTATCTGAGTAAGGTAAGAAAATGGAGGCATGTGCGAGAAATCCTGTCTTGAGGCAGTCAAGTCTGCCTCTGTTTGGTTCTGTAGGTGATGAGGATGAAATTCTCAGGGGCTATAATTATGAACTATTGTACACTATTGGAAACCCCATGTACTGCTGCATTCATATTCTTACCTTAAAGTTCTTGAAATATTTCAAATAGATCCTAAAATACATTTTGAAGGATTTGAAATGGTTTAAAATTACATGCTGGTAAACATACATAGTTCCGCTGAAAAGCTGACCCCAGTAAGAAAGTTTCTGACAAATCAATCCAGAATCAAATTTCATAATTGAAGCATCTGTCTGCTAAATCCCATCAAGCCAACAGTTCACTTAGCTGCCCATCTTTAAAGCTCCAGTTGTGTAGCTTTGTGTTAACAAATAAAGATTGCTCGTTTGCTTTCTAATATTACATGTACTGCATTGCATGCAACAATGGGATTTTTTGTGTCAGTCATTGGAGCAGAACTCTATTCAGTTGTTTTCAGATCTTTTACCATAATCAATGTGCACTCAAAATCTATTCAGTTGTTTTCAGATCTTTTAACATAATCAATGTGCACTCAAAATCTATTCAGTTGTTTTCAGATCTTTTACCATAATCAATGTGCACTCAAAATCTATTCAGTTGTTTTCAGATCTTTTACCATAATCAATGTGCACTCAAAATCTATTCAGTTGTTTTCAGATCTTTTACCATAATCAATGTGCACTCAAAATCTATTCAGTTGTTTTCAGATCTTTTACCATAATCAATGTGCACTCAAAATCTATTCAGTTGTTTTCAGATCTTTTACCATAATCAATGTGCACTCAAAATCTATTCAGTTGTTTTCAGATCTTTTACTATGGTACTCAATGTGCACTCAAAATCTATCCAGTTGTTCTCAATGAAAATTTATCCAGCTGTTGTCAGTTCTTTTGCAGTTGTCAGTGCTGAGTAATGCTTGTCAGTTTGCTAACCAACTTTGTTAGTCATGGTCAGTGCTGGATGAATGCCTATTCAGTTGTCCTAAGATCAATCAATGTGCACCGAAATTCTATTCAGTTGTTCTTGGATCTATTGCAAAGTTCCAATGATTTAAAAAACGTGTTATTCTTTTCCATTATCTGCTGATGTGAATCAAACCAATTCCATTTCTTATGTCGTGCAAACTTTGAGAAAACCGATCTTCATCCCAAACAATATTTCCCACAGCTGAAACTCTTGAATTCGCCATTTTGAACTTACTCACCCAATCCACAAGATTACCGCGCGCGAACACAACGAAATCTCATGCGGCCGCTCAAAGAAGAAAACAATAGCACGCTGGGATTGACCAATCAAATCGCCTGCCAAAAAATTGGCAGGTGATTTGATTGGTTTAGTAGACAAAAGAAAACAAAAGAGAATTGAAGAAGTCATGAAACGAAAAAGAGGCCAGAACAAGCTTTTGGACGTAGTTGCGCAGACTCTACTGATTTGATCAGTTTGAGTCTGGGCGCAGGCTACAGATAGGACGCAACCTCGTCCCCAGGGTGAATAGGCCTCTACGTGAAACTCCGCTGTCCATATTCGACCCTGGTATCGGCCTTGTCTATTCGCAATTTGATTGGCTGTTCAAACAATAGATATTTTAAGTGACGTCACAGTTTCTTCAAAATTTCACACCAAAATAGGCCGAAAACTATGTAAAAAACTTCTATAAAAACCAAAAAATGATGCTACATGAGATATTGTATCTTGCCTGATAGTTATCAATGAAATTCTTTGCATTTCCTTCCTAAGAACATCTGCTTTCAGAATCTTCATCTTGTTTTTATGCCTAGGCCAAATTTGCCAGTATTTTGGCAGATTTTCGTGGCCGGTACCAGGGCCCAAATCGATTTGACGGTTGAGATTCGAGGAAATTCGATTTGGGGCCTGGGGACGAGGTTGGATAGGACGCAATACGCGTTTTTGTAAGGAACACTGTTGTAAGGAACTCGAGGCTGAAAATGCCCAAAAAATGAAGAACTTTAATGAACCATGGAATCGAGGCTTGAGCGAAAAATGAGACTAACTTTTGTCAAGAAAAAACAGTTTATGCGACTAAATATCCTAATAAAAAATATTTCCCATCGTACTTCTCTTAAAGATTGCATTTAATTTTAAGTTAGAAAACGAAGCAAGTTTAAATGAATTAGCTGGCAGTGGCGTAGCGGAGACATATGGGGCCCTCAGTGACAAAGTGGCACTCAGGCCCCTTGTACGTACAATCTTGGACAAAGTATATTGGAACGGTCCAAATAGTTTTGCTATTATCTATTGATTCCCCCTTCTCCCCCGTTACAATGTTGTTTCGTACAAAAGTTGTCTTGCTTTACTACCAACATTGCTTTGGGGGTAAAAGGGGGAGGAATTGGAGTTATGGAAGAGTCTTTGAGGGTCGCTGAAATAGAAATCAGCTCTATCTCAGCGACCCTGAAAGACAGTCAAAAACCGTCAACGACCCAAAAATTGTAATGAAAACATTTCAACGACTGCCGTAAAAGACTGAAAGTATCTAGGAAGCCATGTTGCGGATTTTGAATTTTGACGCCCAAACCGTGCCGACAAATAACCAGCGATCCACAAAGACCGCGAAAGACCCTAAAAGACACTCAACGACTTTGCTAGCGACCCTCAGTGATTGAGTCTTTTACCTTAACGGTCTTTTACAGTGGCTGTAAATTATTTCTGATGTTCCCATAGGTCGCAGACAGTATTTCAGTTTTTGCAAAGACTGTGAAAGACCGTCATGCTAGAATTTTAAGCAACTTTGAGGGCTGGACAAAATTCAAGTTGCTTATTAAAAAAAGTGTATTTAGACCAGGCTTAAGAGGCGATTTCTGTCTTAGCGACCCAGAACGACTGAGTCTTAGACGGTCTTTCGCTGTCACTGTTAATTTTGCCAAGTTTCCATAAAGTCACTGTATTTAAGCTTTTGCAAAGACTGTGAAAGACCATCAACGACCCTCAACTGACAAAATGAAAACCAGGCTTAAGACTCAAAATATCTTAGTATGTTTCAACAGAGCCAGTTAATTAGTATAAAGCGTTTCATCTTGTTTGGTTAATATCAAATAAACTACAAATCAAAGTAATCGCATTTTATTGGTAAATTCAGTGAAAATGTATTTGTTCCATATAATCACCTCTATCGTTTTAATTTTATAAGGCTATCATTATGCCTTATAGAGTTAATTGAATCCTGCTTCTATTTCATTTGATTTCATATATTTTTTCTTGTCTGGTCGTATAGCTGTAGTTGGCTGGGTTATGGAGCTCCTAACATTGTTTCTTATTCCTCGCCTTGTTCAGAACGGAATGATGTGGAACTTGCGAGAGTTATACTTTGACGAATCTCCATTTTTTGCGCTAAAAGTTTAACTTTCCATTGGGTTTTTACGTCCTATAGCCATAGTGTTAGGAATATGTAGTCAACAGTTAGAAATATTGTGTCCCTGTGTGCAGATTACGTATTTTCAACCGTTAGTTACATTGTGTCCCTGTGTGTAGATAACGTAATAGACCATTTCAACTAAGGACCTCGTTTTCAAAAAAATTGAAAATTAAGTCATAGAGAAATTTCGACTTCAGATTCCAATTCAACACCTTCTTTTTAGCGCTGAGCCAAGGCTTTATGCTTCTAGTCCTTGAGATATTGATTTTATAGGTGTTAAAAGTTTGAAATTCTATAAAGGATTTGACCGTGAAAAATCGTTGGGGTGAAATTTTGCACCCTCAGTCATTTTACACGGTCAAATCCCTTATAAATTTTCATACTTTTAATCGCTGTAGAATCAACATCGTAAGGACTAGAAGCGTAAAAATTTGCCTCAACACTAAAAAGAAGGTGCTGCACTTGAATCTGAAGTCAATATTTCTCTATGACGTAATTTTCAATTTTTTTGAAAACGAGGCCCTTAGTTGAAATGGTCCATTGTTCTAGAAACTTCTTCTTTCTAAAGATAAGAAGTTTTGTGTGCGTGCGTGAATGTTTTGTTGTCGTCGTAGCAGTTTGAGTATGGTTGCGTATCGTTAAAGTAAACTCTGCTAAAATTAATTATCAACGCATAGCTTTTTCACTGATGCTTTTGCTTGGGGCTTGGGCTGAGCTATACTAGATCCTTGGATTTTAGATTTTAGAACCAACTCATCAGCTTTCATGAGTTCAAAGCTTACATTGTGGATTTCGATCTGTGGTTTGGAAAAGAATTGCTCATAATTTGACCGTTTGTTGAGAGGGGTTGGTTGTTCCGCCTACAAAATAGGTTATGATTTGTTACATTATCGATATCAGAGTTAGATAATCATATTTTTGATAAAATTTGCTTCAAAATTCGACATGGTGTACTCTCATTTTTGTGTGAAAACGCGAAGAAACGAAAAAAGCCTGAAAAAATCTCGCCTTAGGTGGTGACTACTAGGGAGTGAGTCGCACGGTCATCGCGTTTTTCGGCCTAGGTTATGAACCCATATCTTGTAAAAATGAGCCACCCTTTTATTAATTCTGACAGATTCTTGTTGGACAGTTTAAAGCACGTTTTTTCGGCATGCATCTTCGCCGATTTTGTGCTATATACGCCCCTTGCGGCTATGAAGTTAGACTAAGGCCCTGGGCAAGCGATCAAACATTGGCCCTCAAACATTTGAAATTTGCTCGTCAAGCAATGTTGGGCGTTCGGCCACGCCACAAAACATTTCTTCCCTTTATAAAAAGCTGATCTAGCTGCGCAACGTTTTTTGCTGTTCAAGAACATTTTTCCTTGACAAAAGGAAAATGTTTAGCGAGCATTTTCGTGGCAAACGTTTAAACGTTTTGCTTGAAAAGCAAGTTTCAAATGTTTGAAAAACAATGTTTGGTCGTTTGGCCAGGTTCTTTGGCCCTAGCTTAACGAACACACTGTGACATGCCAAACTTCTGAGATTTGCTCCACAAGCAATGTTTGACCGTTTGACCACGTCATAAACAAAACTAGCAGGATTGGTTGAATGTTTATGAAACTTCAAAAACATTTTTGAGCCTCACATTAGCAGAATATAGTGTATTTGTTGAGCAATGTTTTACGAGCTGGCCAAACGCTCAATTTGATAATCAAATCCCAAATGTTCGAGAAACGATGTTTGATTGTTTAGCAAGGGTAGTATACTGCAGATAGCGTTTAACAGATGAATAAACTTTTACTATAGGTATGGTTTCAAAATCGACGAGCCAAGTGGAGAAAAAAGGAAAAATTGCCAAGACTTGGTATCAAATCAGCTTCGTTCTCATTGGACCAGAATTGTGACGTATTCATGTCACATGACATAACGGAGGACTCGCACTGCTTTGCCGGTCAAAAGCTTTTGGACCAGCAGAAAGTCCGTGATTTGGATTCGAAAGTTTGTTTACTGTCATTCTCAGATGAACATTTTATTCATAATTATCATCAAAACTCAAGTTATGTTCAAAATTTATTGCGTAGAGGCCCTCGAGTGCTCAAGAAGGATGTTTTGAACATCTTTCCTGTACGAAATTGTAACTGTAAATGTGTCACGAACATTCGATGTTTTTGTAATAAATGGTAGAGAAGAAAATATTCAAATGCTGTCATCGTTGACTAATCTGTCAGTACAAACGACGAAACATTGTTGGTCAAACATTTGAGATTTTCCTTGAAAACAATGTTTGACAGTTTGGCCATGTACCACGAAACATTGCTTGATAAGTAGAATTGGCTTAGAATTTTTTTTTAAAAACTGAAGGCATTTCTGCTCGTTAATAGAAACAATGTTTCAAAAGCAAATTTTGCAACTTGGCCAAAAGGAACAACAGCAAATTTCAAAGGTTTGACCAACAATGTTCGTATTTGATCGTTTGGCCAGGGATAATGTATAAATGTATAAATTTATACGTAGTGTTAAACGAGAAAACTCAAACAGCTTCAAGACATACATCTACAGTCTGAGCGTGTTGACTTAAGCCGCGGCTACACATGCGCCGACTTTTAACCTGTTCTGGTGACGAGACACACCTGAAAATGTCCTGTTCTGAGAAATCCTGAGGTAGCTACGGCAAAAATGCTGCGACAGAAGTTCTGCAACAATCAATTTTCTTGATAAGAAGAATGGGTTCCAGAAAATTTCGAGAAAAAGGCCGAAAGCAATGCAATGTCTTGTGTCGCCAATTCAAAAAGCCGGCTACACGCGACGACATTACTGGCGACAAGTAAAAACATGTCACGAAAAGTTCAACCAAAGCAATATTCTGCGACCGTATTTTCCAAGGTCGCAGAACATTCTGTTTGAAAGTTCATTCTGTTCTATCCCTGGCTACACGTGTTACTATTAGTTTTTCCGGTCGCGGCGACAATTTTTGAACATGTTCTGTCGCTGTTTCAAGCAAAATATCGCACGTGTAGCCGCGGCTTTAAGCCATTCTCATCATTATTTTGCAATACCCGCAGTGTGGAATAGACAGAAAATAGAAGCTTAAAATTTCTAATTAAAATGATTGGGTTTGAATGTTT
This sequence comes from Chrysaora quinquecirrha, assembly GCA_014526335.1. Lineage (NCBI taxonomy): Eukaryota > Metazoa > Cnidaria > Scyphozoa > Semaeostomeae > Pelagiidae > Chrysaora > Chrysaora quinquecirrha. The sequence goes on along the minus strand of JACTAT010000093.1, from coordinate 11,965 downwards.
TATGTTTTTTAATACTTTATCCCTCCTTGAATTCTCATTTGTGAAAAAACGGGTTATTTTCAATTTGTTTCAAGAAAAAACTAGAAGTTTTAATATGAAATGGTGGCTTAATGCACATTTTTACAATGTTTTTCCTTTTAACTAAGTGTAAAAAAATTTGCAAAACGTGTGAAATCGAAATATCATCACACGTGAGCAAGCCTCGGTTTGAAAGCAAGGCTTGCTAAACGAACGTAATAATAATAATTTTGGAAAATGGCGGCCGAAGAAGAAGATGCAGGCGAGGAACAAATTTTATATGATCTCTTTGTTCACGCAGAATGGCCACAAGAAGCAGAATTGTTGGTAAGTTTACATCAGTTACATTTGAGAATTCTATTGTCAGAGTGTTTGATTTTTATAGTTTCAAGGTTTTGCCTGAATTTCCCTGATATGAATTTAGGCCCAACTGGCATCTTTCTTCCAAAAGAATTTTAAAGGCTTTGTATTTCTATCCACAGAGCAGATCAGATCAAGAGTTCTGGAGGCAAAAAGGGCCTCTTTACAAAAAGATATGGAAAGTAACTCAAGGTTGGTAGTGAATTACGAAAGAACTGTTTAATTTCCTATGTTTTGAAGTGTATTTTCAACCTGCAAGTTTATTTGAGGGAGGCTAGTCCTTTGATTGGTACTCTGTGTGAGCTTTGTTTGATAGCTAACACTTTAAGTATTACAGCTTTCGTGTGCCCCCTCCTGCATTCCCTCCTTTCTGCTCATCAATTTTTGTAAGACCTATAAATTTCAAGTTTTTAAGATAATAAACCTATAAAAGATGCTACAAATAAATTAACAACTTGTGATTATGAGAGCCTGTAAAAAGCTAATAAGTTCACTCATAAGAATCTTATTACATTTCTGCTTGTATTTTATTCCATAGGAATGATGCTTGGAATGATGCAGGCTGCAAGAAATTCTCTCCGGTAAACTGAAAAATTCCTTCAGATTTTTCTTTGTAGTATTTGTCGTTATAGAGAGCTTTTTAATGTTGCTTTCAAAGTAGTGGTTAATACTTTGCAAAAGTTTGGAAGGTGAAGCTATTGTTCAGTTAAAAGTATTGTTTTCTGCAAGTATTTTTTATCAAAAGCCATTGTTCTCTAAATATTTAGAGAGGCAAGGTGCCTCACCTCCAGAGTATTTTCTACTTCTTCAAAGCCAAGGCTGTTATTGCAGATAACATACTGCAAAGATTTGGCATGCCTGCAAGAGTATCTGTAAAGGGTCCCATAGTTTAGAAACCTAATGGGACTTCCTGGGTTAGCCTACATCATGCACTATATGTTCCACAACTGGATGCAGAGTGTGTTGATTATTGTTGAATTTCTTTTTTCAGTCTAAAGACAAGTTTTGGATGCCCTCCAAGGGAATATGCAAATTTGATAAGTAATCATTTGCAGTGGAATCTTGCTTTGTCAAGGTGCTAACCTATTGCTATAACTGTTTTTGTAATTTGAGGTGTGCGATAGCATGTGGCAATGCCTCAACACATGCCCAAATCACCCAAGGCGTGCAAATGATCACACATGCAAAATGACAGGATTTACCAGATTTTACAAGCGGAATATTTTCCATAGTCAAAGCTACGGCTTTGTGGTTAAATGCCAGTTAAAGATCTTCTTGGCAAAAATGTGCGCTTCTTTTCCACACACCATCGTGTACACAGTCTGAGATTAAGGCGTGCAAAATGCTGCATGCGGCCTATTTTCATATTACAAAATACAATGTTTTGCTTGTCTTTGGGTTATTAATGCAAGCAATTGTCCCTTGTGGAAGATAAACACATGGTCAAGATGCATGGCCTAAAAGAGCATCTATAACAAGGAACTAGACTGATTACCTGAGTCCCACTCTTCGCAAACAGCAGCAACAACAACAACAACCATATAGCTGTTTGCTCAGAGTAGTTTGAGTGTCCAGCACAGACTCAATAGCGATAACTATGACTCTTGTAATAAGTCTAACAAGGAACTACAAAGGTTGAGTAGAAAGTTTAATCCCTGAGAGATACCCGCAGTAGTATGATCTACCAAGAGAAATGAGCCACTAAACCAAGCACTTATTGTTTTTATGTCCGAAGGACATATTAAGAGGGTGTCGTGGAACGCATGTAGGCATAGAAAATAGATAGGTAGGTAGGCAGGCATATAGACGCTTTTTCGTGCCAAAACGTAACAAAAGATAAACCACAAATAATAGGAATTAAACTTTGAAATCGCCGATAAGTGTTGTCGTTAGTGGGCATAATTAACAAAATGCAATTGCTTGCCAAAAACATCAATTAGTATCAACTGATAGTGTAGTGCAGTGGAATAATGCGCTTGTTTCTGGCGCTAAGGGTTGTGAGCTCGATCCACGATGCAGGAAACTAAAAATTTGATACCAAGATTTTCTCGCAAAAAAGCCGGCTCGGTCGGGTTTCAAAAAAAAGTTTGACTACAATATTGCACAATGTTGCTCAAATCTAATTTGATTTGATTTTTTATTTTAAATACTTTCATACAATTTTTGATTGGTTTGTTATTCTAAGAGGTTTCTAGAAGTCCTATTACATGCAAGGTACTTTCGTGTGAAAAGAGGAGGAGATTGTGGCGCAGTAGAAATTGTTGCCAAGTTACACAGAAGTAATTTTTTCAAAACAGTTTGCGGCTTCGAAAATCATCTGAAAATAAATGGTTCAAAGTTGGCAATCAATTCTTCAAAGTGCTATTAATTATCGAATATAGTCATCTGCATTGTATGCGAATTGTTATGATAGCTTTTGGAGATTCTAGAATTAAATTCATCATTTGTAGCGAAGATTACAGGTTTCGGTGCACTGAAGGGAGTTATTTGTTACACAGTTTAACCTATGAGCTCAAATTTATTAGAACATATACGTTACTAGAGGTTTTCTATTTTCGGTTCAAAGTTTTGGGATTCCTCCAGGAAAGATTCATCTGATCACATTGTCAACAATCGCATCATCATCATAATGGATCATTATCATCATCACCATCATCATCACAATCACCAATCATTGTCTTCAACATGATCATCATGTTGAAGACGGTGATCATCATTTTCGTCTTCAACGAGACCATCATCATCGTTATCGTCGTCGTCGAGCATCATAATCATCATCATGATCGTCTCTAGCATGATCATTATGGTCATTATCATCCTCTTCAAAGTCATCATCATCATCATCATCATCGTCATCATCATCATCATCACCAACATAATCATCATTCTCATCATCGTTGTCTTCTTCTTCGTCATCTTCGTCATTATTAACATTATCTTCATCATTATTATCATAATCATCAGCGTCCTTCGGACATTGCTACAGCGTTGCTATTTTCTGTGTAATGCATTTATGTTATTAGCTGATATACAGTATAGGGAAATGATACAATGGGCTCTTCAAATGCTCTCAGTTTTCACATGAAAATGTTAGATAGTTGTCGAGCAATATCCAGAGAAGTTGAGTGATGGTGTAAAAACAAGTGCTTCCTTCCATGAGCACAAAACTTTATTTGTCATTAACCTTATCAATTAGCTATTCTTTGTGACACCACTGACTTCAGTTTACTTGTTTTAGAAATGGCAAGCTCCTAGCAGTCCTTAAAAAAGACCGTATTGAAATCAGGTCAGTTTAAACTAATAATTATTTCTTGACAAATTTCTGATGATAAAATCATATATAGCATCTAAAATTCATTGACCCAGTGCTGGTACTGTTGATTTTATGAGCGTTGAAAGTTCCAGATTCTATAAGGGCTTTGTTCGTGAAATGCGACTGGGGGTGAAACTTTTCACCCTGACTGGTCAAAGCACTTATAAAATCGTAAACTTTGGGTGCTCATGAAATCCAAGAGCTACGATTGTAAAACTTTGCACCTACTTAAATTTTGGCTGCTCAATACGAATTTAATAGATTATTTCCCACCATTTGAGAAAAGCGCTCAGTTTTGAAGTTGAATGCTGAGACCAGCCGTTTTTCACAGAATTATCGCACGCCCTCACATCGTTTCTCCTGACAGGCTTTTCACTGCACGAAAAGGTGTATGGCATTTCCATTGACACGAAAGGATTTCAAGGGATTTTTGATAAAAACAGTGGAAACACCTGCAAAGGATGGCCAAGATCCTAACGAGCAAATCGCCCCTCGATTTCTTCTTCTCCACCCTGATCCTCTCCGATTTCCACTATTTTCCACCGTGATTCCCCTTACACTCAGTTCGAAGCATGTCTCAACTTCGAACATGGACAAAGCTAGTAAGACCACCTTTAAAAAGTGACGGAATTTCTCGAATTTCGCAGGATGATTTTCACCAAGTGTTCAGATACAACAAGCGTAAGAAATAGCATTCTCTATTTTGAACAAAGAAATTGGCCTTGTACTGAAAATTTCTTCAAAAAACAGTCAATATAACGGCCTCTCTTCTAGAAGACTGTTATCATAAGACCAATACGGCGACCAATAACATTGTATAAGAGAGCGACATAGCATTTTAATCAGGGACGGCAGATAAGCTTTATAATATTTTCTATATCATGATCAAGTGAAATACACTAGTAACAAATCACTACTGGAGCACTGGACACAATTTTTCACGACTGGATTTCACTTGATTATGATACAGAATATAAGATAAAGTTGGTCTGCCGTCTCTGAGTTAACTGCTCTGTCGCTCTATTTATGTCGCTCTATACAATGCTTTTGGTCGCCGTGCTAGTCTTGTAATTTATCTTGAAGCTTCGCTTCCTAAAAAGTCAACCAGATGCTGTAATCGCTACCATTAAAGGCCAGAACTTTTGTCTCTAGCGCCACTCCAGCTCAAAAGTTCCTTCCTGACTTTTATGTTCTCATGTAGTGACCATGCGATCAGAATGGTTGTATTTTATTTCAGGTCATCGAAGGATTCATTTAATTCCTGCATTGCCAAATGCCAGGGTAACCAAATCTTTTTATTTCTGTTTCTAAAACTTTGGGCGTTCATGTACTGACATGAGAATTTGACAATAAATAGGAAAATGTTTCGGCTGCAAGACATGTTTCGAATATTGTTCATCTTCAGTTACAGAAATCATTCTCTAACTGAAGTTGCAAGATGAATTTTCCAATCATGGTCACATAAAGATTGTCGCATTTGTCAAATTCTTATTTCTGTTTCAAATTAACTAACTATTTGGCTTATACACTCTTTTTTTTATAAGAACCAGGAAATTTTGATCGAGGCTGGCTGTTCTTAAATTTTTGCCGTTTTTGAGCCTGAAATGTTCTTAATCTGTTGTTAATTCCTTGGTTGCTAAGAAAGCCATATTTTTCAATGAATGTCTTGTGTGCTTCTAGGTTTGTGCGAAAATGCAGCTTTCTTGTCTATTTCTTTGTTTGCTTGCTTTTTACGTTCAGTCTGACTGTCTTACTTACATATTTAGCTGATATTCTTAAGGCTTTTGAAAAGGCCAGCCTGAGCTTTTTCTGAATTTGCTCTTAAAATCCGGGCAAATGATCACGCGCAATTTTTCGATGATTCATGCAGCCACGCACAATAAAACTTTGTTTTCACGTGCATACAACATCAGGCGTTCCTCCCCGAAATTTTGAGCAGGGTCAATCGTTTGTAACAGGAACACCCAAAATTGAGATTTTAGGGGACCTTATTAATTCATCATCTGAGAGAATGACAGAAATATTGTTAGCTGACAATGCTTCATGGATAAACGGGCATTCATGCATTTAAGTAGCCTCTCAATTATGTCGCCAATACTGTAAATCACAAAATCACGAGCCGTACCAAAGCATTTCACGCGGCACGCAGGAGTTTAGATTCACGCATTCACGCGCAAAAAAATTCTTGTTTCACGAAATGATGGTCCAATAACGGATCACGCAGAATTTAGTTGTTGCAATACTTATCGAAGCTAAATACATTTGAAATGATATAATTTTTAACCGTAGTTTTGGTGATGTGTATGTCTTTGATCCAACTGGCACGCTTCTGTTTACAATAAAACAGGTATGGGTTTCGGTTTTTTTCTGTTTGATGTTTCATCTTATTATACCCTGCTTTTGTCAATTACAATTGAAAGTGTGTTCAGTGACAAATGCTTTAAATTTAATGTCATCATCATTAAACCAAAGCATTGCCATGCCGTAGGTGCACCCATTTATTGATATCCTTCCTCCATTCATTTCTATCTTCTGCCCTTCTGCACAGGTCACTTAAACTCTCATTTGACCATGTCTTCATATTATCGATCCAGTTCCTCCTAGGTCTTCCAACGTTTCTACAACCGTCAACGTTACCCTGAATTAGAGCTTTTGTCATTCGTCCAGCTCTTATATGATGCCCAAAGAATTTCGTATTTCTTTTCTTTTTTTGCTATAAACCTTTCTGGAACATTTCCATTGTTTTCTTCAGCTATCTTCTGCCACACAAGTGCATTGGTTTTCTTCTGTTTCCAAGTTATACCAAGGAGCCTTCTATAGGTTTCAAAAGCTTCTAATTTCTTCATTTCAAAAGCTTCTAATTTCTTTTCCGAACTATTGTCGATGGTGCAACTTTGACACCCATATAGGAGAAGTGAGTTTACTAAGACTTTCAGAAGTTTTATCTTAACTTGCATTCTGATGTTTTTTGCTTTCCAAAGATGATCTAACTTTGCTAGAGTACTACATGCTACGCCTATTTTATGCTTAATTTCCTTTTTTGAACTTACACTTTTATCGAATATTGCTCCAAGTCCAGGTACCGTATTTCCTCGAATAAGCACCCTCCCTCGAATGAGCGCGCCCCCTCCTTCGGATTGAGCTGTCTAACAGGTTGCTCCCTGACACCTCTTTGTGTATGTGCAAGCTCCTGATGGTATAAATCAGGAGACACCCTTTGCCACTCGACACAAAACTTGCTTTTCGTCAGAACGTTAGTTTACTCTTAAATTTCAAATAATTGACATCATCATCATCATCATTAATTTATTTTGCATAGGCTATTTACACAGATATAGCTAAATTACAGCTTATTTAGGCCTACAACCTTAATAAAAAATTTTTGATAAATCTAAAAAAGAATACATTTACAATTATACTCTATCTGCAGGATAAAAACAAAACAAGACAATCGATCTCCACAGTCCAGGGCCTGCATCATGAGGGTCGTGACACGGTTGACATATTTTTTAATATATGGTTTTTAATAAGCGCCCCGAGCACTTAATCGAGGAAATTCAATATCTTCATTCATCCATTTTTTGACTCAAGTAAACCTCGTTCCCCGTGCCTCGTTAAGCCACAGTATGTTAGATGAAAAAGCACTTAGTAACTTTTCACATCATCCCCTTATCTTCGCGATTTTGAGAGTTAGTTCCATCTAAAAGCATTTGATTTTCCTCTCCATCATTCTCAGTACAACGCTGGCATAAACTTGAAAGCTGGATTCAATAACTGCCTGTGCAGTTTGTTCTTTATGGATACACGCAAAGAAACTGAAGGGTGAGTAAATCAAGTAGCTGCCTATCTTCAAATTACCATCATTCGCTGACCTCATTCCTGTCGTTTTCTGTGTCACTTTGGTACTCTCAAGTGATGCCTGATTTCTACATAGTCGTACGCGATGGGGATTCGTCCTTGTCGTGTCCCCGTCGTGATGGCGATATCCATGTTCCAATATAGTCGTTCGCGACGGGAACGAAGGGGCACACAGGAAAATCCTGGAAAAGCGCAGGCGATATTGGACTTATACTAGACTTATCGTATGAATCCTGGCTCCTGAAGGCCCATTTCCACTTCTTTCGCTTTCGCTGTTCGCTGTTCGCTAGCCATCAAAAAATGGCGAACGCGAATTGGAATGAAATGAAATGAAAATGAAAAACTGAAATGAAAATTTCCGCTGCAAGTCAAGCTAAAGCTTGCGCAAAATTTTTACCTTTTTTATCGCCTAAAATTGATTACGAAGGCTGTATTCTGTTCGCAAGCGAGCGGCGAACTGCAAATTCGCTAGCGAGCAGCGAATACGAATGAAGTGGAAATGGGCCTTAAGGCCAACCTTACTGACTCATCACTAATGCTTGATGAATTTGTTACAAAACGCTTAGGAGTGTGAATCGCGAAGTTCAAGTCCTAAAAACTCTGAGACTGATTCATTTCAGTTGGATATGGGTTCTCCTCTGACAAAAACGTTTTGCTCGGGAACCAATCAAATTTCAGCTTAGAAACAAACTGCATTGTGGTTGGCTTAACTTTAAAACATCGTCTGGTTTGTGTCTATATTTTTTACGAAATGGCCTGTTCTGCACGTAAGATTGCCTATGCAGCGGCGATACCCCGCAAGGGAATTCATCTCTAGCTTGATCCATAATAACACGCTCAACAGTGGCGCTCAGCAGTGATATTTTGCCGACACATGCAGCAACAAGTCGTTGCATACGTTAATTTGTCAGCTGGCAAGAATTTCTACTATTCTTACGATTCCTGAGAAAATACTCATGCACTACACTACAAAAAGAAAGAGAGCTGAAGATCAAATTCTATTCCTGAATTTATGAAATCAAATCTCACTCTTTATCTCATCTTTGAGGTTGCGTGGCCGAGAGGTCATGACCCTTGGCTCAGGATAATAATGGCGTTGCTACTACTTTCCACAAGCCTACAGTCAACTCAGCTGTCCATCTTTCCGAAGTCGGTAAATGAGTACACAGTGTATAACCGAAGTCGGTAAATGAGTACCCCTTGTATTCCTTCTTGAATATAAGTCTGGTGGAACAAACTGCATGTCCACATTTGCGTCAAGCTGTCACAACCTCCAACCTGCCTTGTTTTTTGATTGCTTGCTTACTCTGCGCGCATAGGCCATTCTACTGATTGTTGTTACTACTGGTTGTGGTTATGGTCGTCTTGTTGACCTGTTCTCTCATGGGACTTATCTGATATTTGCGTATCGAGCGATCCCCTTACAGCTTGTACTAGGGTCACCGGTATATTTAACATCCTTCTATCGTTATTTGTAGGGAAGATTACCTGGTGACTGTCACATATCAAGGAGTTCTTCGAAAATATCTTGTCAGGTTGGTACCCAAAATTAACTGACGCGTTGACGCTTTCATTCTAAAGGACCATTTCCACTAAAAATGAAATGCCTTGGTCTTGTGTCAAAAATGAAGTGCATGAGTGTTAAGGGTTGTTTCAATTGGCTGCTACAATGCTATACACCAATTCAACAGTTCCAATCTCTTGCGCGCGGAGGTCTTGGGCGAGTTTGGGGGTGAAAAAGCACGTAGCAATATTCTGAACCAACAACACAACATTAGCAGTTTTCATGGTTTTCATCGCTGGTAAGCACACAAATTACAGAATTAAAACGTTATCTTCCTTGCTTAGACTTATTACCTGAGTCCCAGTTATCGCTCACCAGACCGAGACTACACCAAACCGAGATCGCTCAAGTTTGAGCGTCTAGGCGATTAATTTCAATAGCGATAACTATGACTCAGGTAATAAGTCTATTCCTTGCTTAGTCTATAGTCTGTTATCACGGCAACAGCTTTCTTTAAAGCTTTTACAAGTACCTTGCTCTGGCAGGCTACAACATGTATAGCTTGAAATCATTTCAAAGATGAAGGTTGAGGAGCTAAAAAATTTTCTTCGCTTACGTGGGCTGAAAGTCAGTGGAAGGAAAGAAGAACTTGTTGCAAGAGTGCTACTTGCTTTTTCACCCCCAAGCTCGCCCCAGACCTCTGCGCGCAAAAGAGATTGGAACTGTTGAATTGGTGTATTGCTGTATACTTAGATTTTGGGCTCTGGATGAAGGGAATTTTTCTTAATTGTTAACTGAAGTTGCTTGGGGGAGTTTTTAACTGTGACGATTGACTTGATAACTAATGACATGCATGTGGTTTTCATTGCAGTCTTTGATATTCTGTTCAATGAGAACAAATCGTCAACCTTACTTTTAGGAAAAAGTGATACAATGGCTAAGGAAATGGCCCAAACTAGTGGGCCAAAAACCGAAAATGTTGCTTTATTACTGGGCAACTTGGCCAATTACCGAGTTGTCACAATGTTAAAGGAGTCCCTGCTTTCAGCTTTCAAACTGTAATCAAACTGTTAAATTTGTCAATCGTGTAGACATCTTTTCTTGATTATTGCAGCTCCTCTGGTTTCAAAGAAGAACACAGTTTCTCCTTCTCACCGTTTTACCCATGGGGTGTTGTTTCGGTTATTTTCTCTGAGAAGCATAGCCTTCTTATCGTTGCTGGTTTCCAAGGAGATGAACCAACAATGGACAAAGGTAACTATTATAATTCTCATAGTTTGCAGCAGCTATTTAGCTCAAAATAGCCGAAACACAAACAGTCAAACGGGAGGAGAGCCTTGGGCTGTATGACTCAGGGAGTTACTCGGCGATTTCATTTAGCACTAGATATAGCTCAGTGGAAACGTTGTTGGCTTTCCGATCATGCAGTCCAGGTTCGAATCCCATCTATTGTGGTATGCCACTAGTGAAAAATCTATCCTAGTGTTCGCCATGACAAATATATAGCTGATAAAGGTGTAGACTTATTACCTGAGTTCAGGTTATCGCTCATCAAACAAAGGCTAACTTAACACCAAAATGAGACACTGGTAGCGAAGGAGTGGAAACTAACGACTTGGTCGTTACTACCTTCAGAAACGAAACATTTTATTTTCACTTTGTTAGATAAAATGTCTGGTGCTGATGCTGGCATTAGTTTATGGAGGCTGCTATCAGATTTTCCATTTTACAAAATGGTGGAAAATAATTCAGACAGTTTTAAAAAGGTTTGTTGAGCAGTTTTTAGAATTTTCGAGAATTCGAGAAATAATATCCAATATAATCATCACTGCGTATACAAAATGTTAGCATCACTGCTTATGTAAACTGTTTCTTTTTCTTAATCTGCCGTTTTATGTCGTTCCTGCAATCAATTTTTAATTGATTTGTTACTTTTTTATAGCTCTAACTTAGCGACCCAAGACTGATACGCCATAATAACACTTTTTGCTTTGATTTGCACCTTATACAGCAGTTTTATTTTACGAATGAAATTGTAATGAATTGAATTGAATCAGCTCAGGTTATGTGGGGCCAAGGTTAGAGAAATTCTTTTAAGTCTTTGGGAGGGATGTAGAGCCAAGTTAAGAGAATAAAGACAAGAAAAAAAGATTTTCCGGCGTTAGGCATACTACATTTTTAGATTAACTTTGAATGCCGGTTGATTTGCCCAAGTAGATCTTTGATTTTCACAATTTTTGGTTTGTGTTTAGCCTACTGGAAAAGAAATTTTGAAAAAGATGGTCATGGGATGGCAAACAAAAAAGTATCCAGATGTAAGCCTGTTTCTTCAGAATTATTATTTTGTTTAAAACCTGGTTCTTCGTGTCAAATATGAAGGTTCCATGGATTGCTTTGGATTGTTTCATTGTCAATCTTAGAACGCTGCTGGATCACTATATAGCAACGGTCTAAAAAATTCTATCCTAGCCTAGGATTCCTAGGATGCGACATTCGTTGCAAATTAATGTCCTTTATGTATAGAGTACTTGCTAACTTTTCCTATTCTTTCTTTATTTTAGTATGGGGTTCTTATGTTGTGCCTCTCCCCTAACCAAGAAACATTGCTAACACTGCATCAGAATGGAAGTCTAGCATTATGGACGATGCCTTCACTGAAATTACAGAATACCTGGATTGCATCAGAGCAGGTAATAGTTAAATTTAGGTAGCAGTATTATATGTTTAGCCAGGTATGTCTAAAGAACGAAAGAAAATACTGTACAGCAGCTTGCCGAAAAGGTCAGCGCAGGAATGATCTCCACATGACAATATTCAAGAGTCTGGTTGGAAACATTGAAAATGACATAGACCGATTACATGAGTCGTTATTTTGCTCCTTTGGTCAATCTGACAGAGTGGTCACTCTAATA
>JACTAT010000929.1:0-12688 GCA_014526335.1 Chrysaora quinquecirrha | reverse complement strand
AAAGCATGGATGAGATTACTACTACGCACAGTCATTACAACCGTTGGTATTGCTTTACAAGAAAGCTCATCAATGGAGAAAAAACAATCAAGGTTGCAAAAGGTTAAATATACAACATTAAGGATACAACAGTGAGTTGCAGGTCCAAAGCAAGACAACATCAGCAAGTTGCACTTTGGGATAATTGGAAAAGAATTTGGAAACATGAGAAGGAATATGTTCCGCAATTGATACAACAGACAAAGAACAACAAGAAATCGGCAAGTGTACAAGAAGACTACAAAATCTTTCAAATAGGGTTAGATGCCCTCTTGCAATCAAGCTCATTAAGTCATTACCACCACCAATTACTAACTTGTTTCATTATGACTGGACTGATATACCAATAATTCAATATACTACAAATTTGCTTGTATAGAACATGATATGTAGATGTGACAAAAAATTACTTTTCGTATTCAAAAATTCTATTTAAAGAAACTCATAAAACTACCAAATTTGAGCAGTGTTCTTCTAAGTTTATTGAAAAATAACTTTCATGTTTCTTGGAGAAATTATCAAACAACTGAAAACTAAATTTGTTTTATTAACTGCGGTTTATGAGGAATCCAGAAGAGTTGGAACTGATATATTATAGCACGATTGACGCATAAATATGGTAGTTAAATAATAATAATAACCTTTTTGCAACGTACCAAGGATGGTCTGGTGGACTTGTTAAGAATACTTGGTAGAACTGATTTTTTTCTAAATCAAGAGAAAACAAGTTTTCAATGAGAAAATCGTAAGAAGCTCCCAAAATTTAGTCTATGTGCTTAAAGTTTAGGATTTTGCAACTGCTTTGATGGGATGGGGTAAAAAGTTTCAATAACTTCATGCTTTGTGGTCAAAGCCTTTAAGAAATTCGAAACTAAATCAAGAACACAAAAGCTAGGACAGTGAAACTTTGTACCAAGATTAAGTTTTGGATTCTTTATAAGTTTGTCAGCCATTCACAGAAGTGATCTAATAGGTTGGAAATTTGTTGCCTTGAATGTGCTATTACAAAATAAGCCCCACTTAATAAAAAATATCTATGAATTAAATTACTGTTCAGATAACCCCAAATTTAAGAATTCTTTCAGGAATTCATTCATTTTTGAAGTTAGACTCTGTAGAAAAAGCACAAGTCTTACAATTAGACCATCTTGAGCAATTTTCCAGATAAGCTCCCTTCTATAGTGAAAATGAATTTTGGCAACATAATAAGCTCATCCCCAATAAGCGCACAGCCAAGAAGGGACTTCTGTTATCAAGCCTTAAGCCTATCTCAAACAAGCACAAATCTAAGAATCTTTTTGTAATCATTCTGCTAGCCTCTTCTGATAATTTTTCTCACAAATTAACTCCTATGGGATGACTGATCCACGATGTAATATTCTATTTCCGCAAATAGACCTTTCTTAAATAAGCATAATTAATAAATTGAAAAAATTCCCATTTGAAAATGTCCCTACAAAAGAAACCACTCCTGTATTAGCCTGTCTTGCGCAAAACAATGTTTATTTACATTACACAGGTACTTATAGGTGGAGACAGAATAAAACATGTTGCAACAATTATAAGTCAACACGATTTTTGGTGAAGAGGGCAACCATCCTGCAATTCCAAACAACAACTAACCCTTAAGCACTATTCTTCCATAGAACAGCATTTGCTATTGGTCTTTAGCTGAATACCGCAAGCTGATTGGTGGTTATATCAGAATAGTAATGCTAGGTTACTATTGTACTTTAAGACTGATTGGTGTATAGTCTCAGAAGTGTCAGATGAAAACAGTTTCTAGGTATGCATCATTTTCATTTTGCAAATGTTATTAAATATTATGTAAATACTCTTTTGTTTTTACTTGTAAAAAAGATAAAAATGACTCTGTCCCACAAGATTTATTCAAAAGACAACACTTTCTTTGTCCCTGGAAACAATACAAACAATGTGTGCCTCCAACATGGTCTTTTCTTATTTTGAATCAAAATATTTCACTGTGAAATCAATTTGCCAAGCATGCTCAAAACACATTTTGTGGTGAATTGGCTGGTTATTTTGCTCACAGAAATCAGTAATTATGTTATCGAAAAAATCCCCAAATAGCTAGATGGCTGGTATGAAATCTGATGGAGGGTGCAGATTAACCCTTTGTTTCCCACTGTAGCCAATTGGCTACATATTATTTCAAGTCATTCCAATTCCCCTCGTTCCATGTAATAGCCTTGCCTAAAGTGTTTTTTACACATAACAACACAAGAGGAACCAACAAAATGGCGGCTTTCCAGTCTTCTTTGCAGCGTTGGGAAGAAATTCAATATTTTCTCTCGCCTGGTCGCCAATTTTTCAGTCAGACAAATTTTTTGGCCTAAATGGAAAATCTAAAATGCTGTTTTATTTAGAAGTAATTAATTTAGTATAGGAAAGTAAGCACTTTTCTTGCAGTTTTTCACCCAAATTTTGGCCTAGGCCCAAAATTTCGAATTTTTCGTATAGGGGGGCGCTGTTATTCGGGGTTGTCCCTTGGGGGACAAAAAATCCCCCAGGCCCCCCTGGTCAATTTTTTCACTTGTTTTGTCATGTTCATACCCAAATCTATTTAATTTGAAAATTTGAGTGAGATATGAAGAGTATTTCATAATTTGGGAAACAAAGGGTTAAGGGTTTCAATATCTTTGACACCCATGCAATATTGCACAATCCTGAAGGAAATAGAAAGAAGAAAATTTCAGTTGAACAATGAGATTTGGAGTGGAAACACAACATGAGAGATTAGTATAGTACATTGAAAAATATGAGCATAAATAGTAACAATGCTCAATTTTGTGTTTGTGACCATTTTGCTCTTAAAAGAACCTGTTGTATGCTTTAACAGATGCAACACAACTCAGTAGGTAGGGAAGTTTGCAGGTGATAAAGCATTTAAAGCATTTCAATAAAAAATTCACAGCAAAGTTCCCATGCCTTCTTTATATTCTGTGTTTCTATTACAAAATTAGGCTATCTAAATGTGAAAGGAATTACTTCTTTTGGCCTACAATGAGCAACACTGTATTATTTGCAGAAAAATACTTTTGAAATTTCAAACTAGTCAGTCATCAGTTATGTCCACTCTGAAAAGATGCAATGAGCAGCTTTATTATTGGGCCTTATTTGTGACAACAGAGGGCAAGTGTTTATTTCATACTTTGTTGTTGCCAGTCAACCCCAACAAAAAAACATTTAATCTGAGAGAATTACTCATGAATCTCGCTAACATTGCGTGTTCGCGTAGCATAGTTAGTCTAGTTCAAAGACTTACCGATACACACACCAGAGAGCAGAGACAGGGGTCGTTTTTTAGCCAAACCGAACCAACTGCTCGATCAAATAATTTTTCACAGGAACAGAGGAAAGCAAGCGGCAATTGCACGGGAGCTTGGGTCAAACCATAATGTCTTATATAAGAGCTGTGATTACTAATCAAGCTCATTCAAATAAAGCAATGAACAAAGGAGGGACCAAGCACACACTACAGTGCTGATGGCTGACCTGACTGGGCTAGATAGTGCGAATCCCCTTCTCTCTGTGTTGTGTGGAGAAAGGCCCAACTTTTTAATAAAAAGAATACAATATACGGAACATAAAATACTTACGAATGATAAAATATTGTTTCACATGACAAATGAATGACGACTGCAATGTACAGCAGCGTGTAAATGCAACAGAAGACAAATAATAACCGATAATTGTCAACCTATTTTCCGGCCATGTCTTCTCTTCTCTTCTCGATAGGCTTTCACTGGGTTGCAGAAGTTTTTCCTTGCAATGAATCATGGGATTGTCTCAGGTGTTTATCTGTGACGTCATGGTCTCCAGTGCGCCGACATGCCAGCTTCCCAACCTCCCCATCATCGTCATCGTCATCATCATCATCATCATCATCATCATCATCATCATCATCATCATCATCATCATCATCATCATCATCATCATCATCATCATCATCATCATCATCATCATCATCATCATCTTCATCATCATCATCATCATCTCCATCCTCATCATAATTATCATCCTCATCATCCTCGCGACGATCATCGTAATCATCGTAATCGTCATCTTCATCTTCATTCTTATGATCCTTATCATCCTTATCATCTTCATCATCTTCATGCCGCTGAATATATTCAATTCAATTCAATTTTCATCAACCATTAAGGTCCTAGTATAGTAACATTAAATACATACTATTACTAATAATAGTGTATCTGTTGTTACAATACAAGAAAAAGAAATTAGAATAAAACTATTATAATAAAAAAGAAAGAAAGAAAGAAAACCGTTCACTAATTTTAATTACATTGCATAACTAGTTATTTGTTCTCTACTTATTTCAACTTTTATTATTTCTCATAATATTCCGATTTGGAAACAAATTCTGCAAAACTTCTTAATTCATTTTCTCTTTCTTGGTTGTTTAAAATGTCTTTAAATATTCTAATTTTTTTATCTTCAGGGCTCTTTGCAATATTTTGTAGTGAAAAATCATGTTTTCTAAAAATGTCTAGCTTAAGATGTTCATTAAACATTAAACGACCAGTCAAATATGAAATGCAGTTCATCATCTATAGGACTTGGGCTTTTTTTGCACGTTTGCATATTTATATCTAATTTACCGTTTTGTGAATATCTGCAGGTACCTCAGTCTATGTGCACTTACAGTAGTTTTGTATGAAAATATATGAAATTGTATAACAAATTTGGTCATTCCGACTGTACTGATGCTCCGCAGCGCACCTCACTGCTCAGCAGCAATTTCCCAGAGTACTCTGCGTTCCCGCCCCAAAACATAAGACAAGAAGACAGTTGGGTTGTGAGATTCGGGAAATTTTGAGAATCCAAGCAAAAAGTACAGCTAAAATTCACATTACAGCTACGAATTTGACATTAAGCAATATGAAAATATCACGCGCAAAAGCATGTGAAATTCTTGGGGTCGTGGAAGGTAACAATTGTCTAATTTTTAATCATCTTTGGTCGCCTGATCAAACCACTTGAACAGTTAATAAATTGCCTGTTCATAGGCCTAAAACGACTTGTAGTATTACTATGGATTATAAGGAAGGCCTAGACTCAATTATAAATGGCTTTGGCTCACTGGTGATGGGAGAAAAGGGAGCAATTCGAAGAATTTAAAGGAGCTGATTATTCTTTAGCCACGTTTGAATGAAGGGCTCAAGTTTTGAATTGTATCCACTCTTTTAGAAAGAGAAATAATTCCACACTAAGGCCCAATTAGGCATTTCCAGCATGAAATTTGTATTAAAAGCATAATAGGTAATCAAGACATGAATATGGTTAGTTACATTTAACAAAACATATCTAAGAATCAAGATAAACAAAGACATGGAACGGACAACAGTAAAAAAATTTAGGCAGAAAAGGCAGGACTAAAATAAAAACAGACACAATACGAACATAGGGGTGAGCCTTGCATGATCTCAATCCCAAAAAGACCGTGCTGACTGTTTGTAAAATGGTGAAAAGGGTGATAATAGATTCAAAGATTTAACCAACTGAATGAAGTGTGATCACATAACAAGGAATTACAAAATTGTGTCATTCACTTAACATAACTCAACTTGACTAATGTTATATGAATAACAAAGACTAATCTAAACAGTGTCAACCTCAGAATGGAAATTTCGTCATGCCCTCACCAACAGGTGACAAGGGACGGTCTGACATTTCTATGTACAATCTGCAGAAACCCAGTCTTGTGTAACCCTAGTTCCTGGTAAATCCTTTTGGCTTTTGCCTGAAATCACATAGGGATCTTCATTGCATTTTTGACCTTGGTAAGAACTGAACCAGCAATCAATGACAATAAATCCAACACATCCATTTTGGCCATAAAGATACATGAACTAAATGGTTTGAGGCCATCAGTGTGCAAACTAATCAATATGGCTTTTAGCACCTTCCATTGACTTCACTAGCATTAGCACTGTTTATTTTTTGGCAATTGTGTGAGGGATTATTTCTTTCTTCGTTCAAAAGTCTATTAATTCTATAGTTTTAGCTTCAATCTTATTTTTCTGATATTCCAATGTGTTCATGTGGTTGACAACAACAGCTGACATTTCTAGTAATTATGGTGATGATCCCTCCACGTTACAAATGATAACCCTCCACTATACTGATGATAACCCTCCACAATACTCCGCATCCTCCACTTACATGATGATATCCCTCCACGTTACAAATGATATCCCTCCACTATTCTGATGATAACCCTCCACGATGCCCTGCATCCTCCACTTACATGATGATAACCCTCCACAATACTCCGCATCCTCCACTTACATGATGATATCCCTCCACGTTACAAATGATATCCCTCCACTATACTGATGATAACCCTCCACGATGCCCTGCATCCTCCACTTACATGATGATAACCCTCCACAATACTCCGCATCCTCCACTTACATGATGATATCCCTCCACGTTACAAATGATATCCCTCCACTATACTGATGATAACCCTCCACGATGCCCTGCATCCTCCACTTACATGATGATAACCCTCCACGTTGTATTGGCATCCTCCACTATACTGATGATATCCCTCCACATTGTATTGGCATCCTCCAATATCCTGCATATCCTCCACGTTACTGCACATCACGTTCTACGGGGTGATTTACCATCATACTGTAATTAAGAATGCCCCCTTTGTTCTGTTATAATGAAAATGTCTCTTATTTAACAGGAGCAAGTTTGGAAGACATTCGTTCCAGTTACAAACATCTTGCAAGAAAATGGCATCCTGACAAGCAAGATGGAACCATTGGTAATGAAGAAGCCACAAGGGTAATTATACTAGTTTGCCCATAAGATTGTTGCAACGTGGATTAAGCATTTCTCTTGCATGTCCTAAAAAACTTGATTGCAGATATACTAAGACTTTTTTGCAAGAGATCAGATCCAAATGAATGTAAACCGTATATAGTATTAAGATAGGCCTTGTACTTCCATGTTGTACTTACAGTAAACACAAAGAAAATCCCAGTGGATCTGTTGGTTCCAATGCCATGTAAACATTCCTCAAAATATTGCATCAGTTCCAAATGGATTGGATCCCATTTTGATTGGGTCTACTGTAAGCAGGGTCTAATTGTCATTCTTTTGCAACTATCTTGTGGCTTTTGTCAACCCAACTAGATTCTACTAGGGAAAACGTATCCATGTTATCAACTTAGAGGCTAGAAATTGTTATAAATGTTGAAGGTTGGCCCGAACAAGAACAACGAAAGAATAGATAGGCCGTCTGCTATTGAACAACATAACACAATAATTAATAATGATAATGAGCAAGAGTAGAACTAAGTGATATAAAAACTGAGCAATGCCCTAATCGTACGATGCTCCTACGCAGAAGTACAGTACATAATAATCAACGTAGAGGTACAGTACAAATAACTAAACCATGCTTAGTCCTGTACACATTTCCTATGAATGAATGTGAATCCATTCATGACTACAAATTGACTACAAATTTCATTTTTTGGTAGTGATTTTTGCACAGATTTCTCTTCTTTGCAAATGTATTCCAAATTATTTTTGAAAAGCATGTCGACCATCTTCAGAAAGGAAACCTGTATCTTTTACTTGAAGATGCAACAACTGTACAAAATGTGTCAAGAAAACCAAGTTTGGGAGTTGAATTTGCAAGGAATTGAAATTGCCAAACATTTAGGGCTTTTTTTATTCATTCTTCTGAGTTATTTTACCCAAATTCGTTGGAAATCTCCTTCAGACAATCAGTGTTGTTAAGATTAATTGATTTCTTAAGTATATTCACGGCAATATCTTGCTTGTAGAAATTCCAAGAAGTTTCTGCTGCTTATAAGCGATTGACAACCTCTGAAAGGGACAGTGATGAAGATGGCATGACATTGGTAGGAATGAAAAACATGTTACTGTTACCCATGCAACTTTCTTTAATACCTAATGAAGTTTTATTTTGCAATCCGGATTTCCTAATACAACAATGCTATATTTTTATTAGTTTTTTACTTGAATTTGTTTTCTATTTGTTAGGCAGAAATGATGGATCTTTATCGACAATTCTTTTCCTTTGGAAGTAATGGTAAATATACATCTTACACTCTGATGCAGGAAATTATTTTATAGCAAAATATGTAAGTTAATCGTTACATTGGAAATGTTGGAAATCTTAAACAAATCTTGTATTTTGTGATGTATAGCATATCATTGCAAGGTAAAGTTTAGGTTATGCAAAATGTGCAAAAAGCCCACTACAGTAGCTACACATTCCATTCTCCAACCCCTAACCTATTCTGACTTTGATTATCTGAGATCTTCTGTCAAAAAATGCAATCACACCCTTTGTCAATAAATATCCCTCTGGGAAAGGTACACATTGTCTTTAACACATGTTTCATATCTCTAAGTATCAAATTCCATTGAAACTAGAGCATTTCCAAGAGATTTCTTTGAAAACCTTCAAAAAACCCCAGAAAATAGTGTGATGTCCAAGATTCCAATGAATGAATCACCCTTCTAATCATGCGATAGAAAAATCTCAAAAGCATGCCATAATTGTCGCTATAACATTCACAATTTTATGGAAGCTTGATTTTGAAAAAATGCAAGTGATTGAATAGACTCCTGTGTCCGTCAGTCCGAAAATTAGTAGCTAAGAAGTGCATTGTTCATGTTTTGCTTCTCAAGGGTAAAGAATAATTTACAATGGAGGTATGATGTTTTGAAGAAAATTACAGGATTTTGAGAGGGTTTGGGGGTTTCTGCCCCTTAGTGAGTGAAAATGACAATTTTGGGTTGTTTTAGATGGTTTTGGATCGTTTTGAATGGCTCGGAGTTTTAGTAATTGGTAAAATTTGATTTTTAGTGTTATGGCCAGTGAATTTTTCATTATTCTGTTTGGTACAGTTTAGAGTTAGCTCAGACATTACTCAGGAAAATAGAACCTGCACACTCCTGACATAATTTTGTGGAACCAGCCCTGGTCCTTAGTAGGCTGGATGACTGGGTAATTGAATAACTACTGTAATGAGATTTCAAAATATCATATATTCAAGGTGCTATAAGATCACAGTATCACATTATTAAAATGTTAAATTTTTTCATAATCTGCAAACTCTTGAATTGTCTAACTAAGAGTAACCAAATTTTGACCAAATTCAATAACTGATTTCATTTTTGCATATTTTGGAGGAATGGGACAGTGCAATTGCAGAAATCACCCACCATCATATTATCGCTATAACGAGGAGGTGTCTGATTATGATGATTATGATTACACTGAAGACGAAGACAGTGATGATGAATTTTGGGAAAGCATTACCAGCCGGTTGAGGAATAAATTTGAAGCAAGAAGATATATGCAAAAAGGTAATGATCTAAACTTTGTCTGTGACCTCAATTGTGCTATGATTAAAAGCTCGATGTTTAAATGTCTGTTATATATTCAAATATAAGTACTTATTATGATTGTTATGGGTTATAACTTAGCACCAGTTGCTGAATTCATTCTAACCATAATTTTTTTGCTTCATTATTAGATAATACTGAGGTACCTAGATCAAAAATTACAGAAGAGGTTTGTTTCTTTTTAATTTGATTTGAATAATGACTAAATCATAATTTATAGATTTTTGATCAGCTTATATTCAAAGACTATATCGTTAAGTTAAAAATGTTTGGAGCAAGGGCATTTGCCAGTTTCTATCTATCCACCTCGGTACTGTGACGCAGAAGCTATATAACGCAATCCATTCAAATCTAGAAATGAGGTTCAAAGAATATTGATAAATAACTTGAAGCAGTTTTGACCTATTTGACCTTCATCAATAAATGTCAATAGGCCTTGTCTACTCTTGCAAGTATTCTGAATACTTTTTTTAAATAAATGTCTTCTAGGCTTCCGGAATTGATCTAAGTAACCAGACTCTACACAGGTTTCTTTATTCCCTGTGTTATGTTTCAGGGTATCTTCTGTTATCTTCTATTATCTTCTGTATCTTCTGTTTCAGGGTCTCTATTCCTGTGTTATTTTCAGGGTACCTTCTTTGTTATAAGATATCTGCATCTCAGCAGATGTTGTTAGGCATTCATTTATATAGGTTTATTTGTTATCATAAATACATTTGATTTTACATCTCTGAAAAAGTATCATCATAAAGGATGAATATTTGTATATTTTGGCCACTCGTTCAGCTATGATGAGCCAATTTTAGTGGAAATGAATTGAACTACTATTCCAATAAATAGCTGATTCTTTCATTTCTAGGAGGCTTTAAAAAATGCTCAGGAATTAATTGAAGAAGAAGAAATTGAAAAAGCAGCGCAAAGAAAAGAAAAAGCAAAGAAAAAGGTATCTTTCTCAGTTACTTTGTTTGCATCCATACTGTTTTTTCGTAGGATAGTTGCAACCGTTACTATTTTGTTTTGGAACTGACTCAGTTCATAGTTGAAAGTATGATATCAAATCTATGTTGAAACGTCCATTTCAACATAACTGAACAACTTATAATTTGATATTAAATATTTCAATTCTAGAAGAAGAAGGAAAAAAGAAAGCAAAAAGATAAGAACCAAAAAGGAGACAAAGAAAATGATAAGAAAATCTATACGGTATGACATTTGCTCATAAGCAGTATCATTTTTAATTCTTTTATCCGATATGAACTGCTACTACTCCACAAACTTAACATTTTTATATTAGCATGGAAAAGCTCTAGATGCCAGTTGTTTGTGCAGAAAAATCTCAGTCAACTGTATCAGTTCATCAACATATCATCAACATTTGTCATACCAGTGCCACAACTAACTTTAGCTTCCTGATTTAGTTGTTATTTTTAGCAATGACATTCCTGCATATGAGAAGTCATGTGCAATTACTTTTAGTTTCAAATGATCAAAAATTGTTTTAAAGGTGTTTTAATTTTAATTCTTTAAGTAAGAATCTTTTCAAATGTGTGTTTTTTTACGTTATTACCGGGGTAATGCGTATGACAGGCTTTGTTTACACAATTAGTTGTTTACACGATTCATTAACCAATGGTTAAAGTTGCTCTTCATTTTTACTGCTTGAATTTTACTGCAAAAAGGTTATTTAAGACTCTTATTTTTCATCTTCCTTTGTTTTTGTTCTACCTGATTTTTATATTTCTAGGATGAAAAAGTGACAAACAGTGAAGAAAAAACCGGGATACCAATCTCTAATGGGCATGTGACAAAGGATAGTTCAAAAAATACACCAAATAAAAATAGCAATAAACGTATGGATAAAGGCCTAGCGGAAAAAATGGAAAAGCCAGTTAAAAGAGTAATCATACAAGAAGATATAAGACCCTGCATAACCAAGGAAATAAAACACGACAAAACAAACAAAAATAAACAAGATTCAAGGTGCAGTAATCTCATACTATTATTATCATCATCGTCTTTTTTATAAATCAACTACAATCTTCGTGCTTGCAAAGTAATTTTGTAAGGCTATGTTTACACTTGAGAAAGTAGAACGGATCCAATTGTTCCAGGCAATCCAATTTTAAGAATTGTTGCAGTATGATATGTCAAGTGTATTTACCGAAGCACATTGCAGAAACGAGCTAGGAGAACAGTGAAAATGGAAAAATAGTTATTAGCTTGAATGAATTCCTAAAATATATAAGTTAAAATAGTTTACTTTTACAGAACCGAAAGTAAAATGTCCAGAAAGCACAGACGTGTGCTTGTCAGAAAGAATGGGAGTCTATAAGAACTTAATTTGAAAAAGATTAAGATATTAATAATTGAAATTATAACGGTTTTTTTTTTAAGAGCCAGTCTTCGATCAGATCCACCTGTTTACACAATGTAGAAAAGGTAAAATTTTAACTGGAATGCTTCAAGCGAATAATTGGTGGTCATGTCAAGGACTACCAGACTAGATCGGATCAACGAAATGTCCTGTAAATTATGAAACCTATCCATACCGATAGTTGATCGGGTTCACGTTAGATCCGACCAATTGTGACTGTCATTCATGTTATTAGGGCCTAAGTCTGTTAAAAATCGCTGTATGGGCAATAATTGACAGCCTGGTCATATTTATCATTCCAGATCGATGGCAAACAGAAAAGATTGTTCAGATGGAGAGGTAAATTTTTCTATATTTCTTTGAAATTTTTAATTCTGTCTAAGTCTGCATAAATTTCATTTTTTCTATTAAAAATAATATTTAAAAAAAGTATGATGACATTTTTCAAAAGAAGCGTCAAAAATCATCACCAGTTTACAATTAGAATCATCAAGTTAGAATTTATATGATTAGGTTTAAGTCGGTAATAACAAATGTTAGTTATGAAAGAACAATAGTACAAACAAAAATTTAAACGTGAAAAAATGTACAAAGATGTAGCATACAATTCTCTAAGAAAAAGAAAAATCAAAAAGACAGCGTAAGGTTACGGTTTGGTTGTGATAAAGCTGCTTAATGATGTCTTTCAAACTTGCTTATTTTTTCCTGAGCTAGAATGCAGAGGGGGCCTGTTCTATAAGAGGACAGGAAATTTTTAACCTTTTTGAACAATCTGAATCACATGAAAATTAATGAATGGCGTTTGATCTTAAGATCTTCTAATCCTGC
>JACTAT010000928.1:0-12703 GCA_014526335.1 Chrysaora quinquecirrha | reverse complement strand
AAAATTAAGACTCGATGGTAGTTTGTCGATCAACAAGTAAGACGTTTTCCGATTTTTCACCATAAACTTGAGGCATTACCAGATTTTCTGATCCAAAAAGTGAGACGGTCTTAAATTTCTCATCAAAACTTAAGACTCGATGGTATTTTCTCGACCAACAAGTAAGACGTTTTCAGATTTTCCATCATAAGCTGGAGACATTGCCAGATTTACTCATCCAAAAAGTGAAACGGTCTTAAATTTTCTCTTCAAAAAATAAGATCCGATGGAATTTTCTCCCAACAGGACCCATACCGCTCCTTGTGCTTGTGACTTTAGTTAATGTAATTTGTAATTTTAAGTAGCTCTAGTTTGTTTAACTTGTATTTTATTTTAGCTTGCAGATGCAGATGTAAACAAAAAACACCCCCATCTCACCCGCCATGCCAAGCCCTGGTCCTGTGGAGTGCTGCTGGACTGTCTTGCATCATATTGGTCATCCTTGGCTCTGGTTCCCGATGCTCCAGTTCACCTTGTTGGGCAGTCTTTGAGCTGCGTTCTCTATTCCGAAAGGTGAGGAAATGTTTGTATCTACTAATGTTGCTTTTCACATTATGTCTGATCGCAGTCATATCCAAGTTTCAAAAGATGTTAGGGTCGGGACCATGTGGCTTGAAGCTATTTGGTCATTTTCAATAATCTTGGTTACATCTCTGCTCTTTTGTGGGATGCAGCTCGAGGGGGGAGAGAGTTGAGATCGGTTTGCATCAAAACTAGGAGAAGTAATAAGCATTGTACGCGTCATCGTAATTGAAGCCTGGGCTGCTGAACTTGGCGCGCCTGTTTTCTGTCTCATTTATGCAAAAGCAAGGACTTTACCCTTTCCCCGGTGTCCAAATAGGTTATAATTCACTGATTCAAATGAATTTATTTGTGCGTTATTAAATCTTTTAACTTTTTCATAGATAAGTAAGCTATTATTTATTGAGTTTTTCAGTTGGATATTGTTTTATGATCTCCATTTAGGATTTAATTTAAGGGATTAAAGTAAAGTAACTGTAAGCTTGATTTAAAGATTGTGCGGCACATTTTGGTACCATAGCTCCAAGGATTCATTGTTACTCGATAGATAACTTGCTTACAACATTGGCTTTGATGATTTCCAACTTAAATGTCCGTTGCAAAACTTGTATATATTGTCGGCAATTTGATGCCTATTTGGCCTTTATTTCACTTCAGGCTAACAGAAACTGTTTTTGGCACAAAAAAACCCCTACCCTTTGATGTCAAAATTCCAAAGGTTGCAATATCAAAACATTCCACTTGAACACAGCACAACAGCTGGAATTTGTCAGACTTCTTTTAAAAATTAAGACGTTTTCGTATTTCATTGGCTAAACAATGAGGCGTAGAGACGTTTTTTCGTCGAGAATTCAGACCTTTTCAGATTTGTCACCAAAAACGAAAGAAGTTCTCGGATTGTATCATTGAAAGTTAAGATTTTTTTCATATTTCATCGACCAGCAAATAAGACGTTTTCAGGTTTTCTCATAAAAACTAAGACTTATCAACCTACAAATAAGACGTTTTCTAATTGCATCATCCAAAACGTTCGCCATTTTCTGTTTTATTTATAAAACTTGAGATTTTTTTCATATTTCATCAACCAGCAAATGTGACGTTTTCATAGGTTTCTCATTAAAAGCCAAAACGTAACCAATCAACCAAAGAATTATACGTTTTCTGATTGCATAAACCAAAACGTGAGATGTTTTCAGATTTTCTCATTAAAAGCGTGCTTAAATTTCGTCCACCAACAAGTAAGAAGTTCTTGAATTTCGCAATCTAAAATGTGAGACGTTCAGCTACAATAAATTATCTACATTGCTGTCTTGACGGAACATTTCTCAAACTTGGTTAACAAAAACTAACAAAGTATTTTCGGTACACAATCTTGAATTTGAAGCATAACATAATATAATGTAACATAATTTAATTTAATATAATATAACATAACATAATATAATATAATATAATATAATATAATATAATATAACATAACATAATATAATATATAATATAATATGAATAATAACTTTCTAAATTAATAATATCTTTTTGTTTGAATAAAGTAATCTTAAAACGTTTTTTTTATAGAAGTAGCAAATAGCAAAGGTAAACTAATGGAATTGGGGTTTAAAATTCTATTAATTTGTCTTTGTTATATTTTATATGATTTGTACATTTTTTAAAACTAGGTTTTTGACTCTTTTTCTTGTTTTTTTTTTCATTTTCCACCAACCTTTTCCTTCATATCATTTCAAAATAAAGGTTTTTTGAAGAAATTTCTTCAAGAAATCTCTATTCATACTTCTAAAATCTTTTCGCTCGCTTTTCTCCAGAGAAATGTCTTGAAATTAGCAGGATATCTAATTTATTGAGCTCCGTTGCTACAAAATTTTTGCATCTTCCTTCTATAAGGGTATTTATCGCCAAAGAGAACAATAAAGAGTAATGACCAGTGATGGCCTTGCGTTTATCAACGCTGATTTTTCGAAAGATGGATCGGTTTTAGAAGTGTGCTCAACTTTGCACGATATCTTCTGTTTGGAATGCTCTTGTATGTTAAAACATTTTCAAAAACTATTATTTTCCAAATAAAGAAAACAAAATTAGCTTTTTCAAAAATCGCAAAAGACTTCAGCACTTTCTAAGGAACCTAAATTTAGAAGACCGAAAATTTAAAGAACTTGTACTACTACAGATAAAACCGCTAAGGAACTTTTCAACTTTGAACATTTTCATCAGTACAAGCAATGAAGAACTAGGAAACCGGTTTCATTTATTAATAGTAAAATTCGCATAAATTGTGTGCTATGAATGCATCAAATGTTTCCTTCAGAAGTTTCCAGCCTTTTTCACTCACAAGTTTCTCTTTATAATAGTCATGGCACTAAATATGCAGTTGAAATTAAGGAGCTTTTAAGGAATTTTTGGTACTACAATTCAATCAAAGAGGATCAAAAATAAGAAACTTTCGGAACTAGACTTGAGCTACGTTCTATATTTCCTAAATAAAAAGTGTATAGAAGCAAAAATCAGAAACCGTCAAAATAATAAGCAGCTGTAAATTCTAATATCCTGCAAAATCAAAACATTTTCTTCTATCGTTCCAAGTCATCCTTTTTTATTATTTTTAATTGTAAGAATTTTGATTTTTTATTTGCACAAAGAGATTCATTTGCCTGACGTGGATTCTTTATAAAGCTTTTAAAAGAGATTCTTCGACAAGAAACTTTGTTTCCTGAAGAAGTAATCTTGCTAAAAAGGACCAAAATGTAGACAAGGACTTGCTTCTGTATGGTGAAACGGGGGCAGAGCGGCGCTGGGTGATGAAGATACGGCCTGGGGGGTGTAGTAAATGCAATGGCGCTATGGCCTACGGGGGGCAATGCTTACTGCTCTCAGAAATCATTGCATCAACTAGGAAGGTTTGGCTATAGTATGCAAACGGGTTTTGATTTTTGACTTTCTTGAGCTGCATTTCATGGATTTGTGGGTTTGTAATTAAAGAGAGTTGGGAATATCAAATATGCTTCACTGCCATTTAATTTTTCGCGGAATATTATTTCGGTTCGGTTTACTTGGATATTGACTGTGATTTTGACATTTTGTGATTGAGTAACATTGTAGATGCATCATTTCCTTATCCTCTAGGAGTAGAGTTCGTTAGTTCATTGACTTGTTCAGCTTGGTTGAATTGGAGATAAGGAGCTTCGAGTCTTGGTGATCATGAGATGCGAGATAGAACAGAGCACGAGACAGGACACAGGGCGCCAAGGCATGGCGGGTGAGATGGGGTTTTTTATTTCAATTTTTTTATCAGAAAAAAATTCGGCATGACCCTTAGCCTTTTTCATTTTTTACCCACCCACTCTGTCCCACCCTTTTCCCCTTCCCCTTGTGCGCCACCCGGGACTACCCTTCCCTATTGTCCCCATCCCCGTTTCAGCCTAAGTCTAGCCTATTTGCTATTTACACACCTAATTAATAAACGTTGCCTTATGAAAAGTTATTTAAAATTAATTATTTGATTAGTTAGTTATAGATTTAAAGTTATTAACTAGCCTGTTTCTACAAAAAATGTAAGTTTTATACCTGACTTCTGTTTCTTCTTTCTTCGTCTTGACCTGCAGATATTTACGCACAGAAAACGCGAAAACACATGGCCTAAATTGCTTCAAAATATTTACAATTTCACAAGACATTTTGTTGAAGGTTAAACAAATTATACAATGTTTCAAATAGATATTTATAATCGTTCGACGTTGAAGGGTGAATCACTCTCAGGAAGAGGAACAGTAAAAGGTAAAAATTTGAAAAATGAAAGGTAGACATTGTTTGGAAGGATTTTAGAAATATTTGTGAAAAAAGTCAGGAGTTTGGAAAAAAGGTTTGGAGTTTTGAGAAAGTGATTCACCCTTCTTGTTCAGCGATGATTTCTTCACAGCTCTCGACGGATGACGACGCCATTTTGTAGACCTGTTTCAAAGAAAGAACTCAAAATACGTTTCTAATAAAGAATAAAAGTATCTAAGAACATTTCAGATAGGTTTTTACCATCATGGGAACTTTTTTAGCGGTAAAAACTGAGTCTTTGGGGAATTCATTCAGTAAATAAATAAGATGAACTTCGGATCATTTTTTGAAGCGAATATTTCAGGGACGGTTGGTTAAAAACCGGTTAAAAAGATTCTACAAGTATTCCATCAAGATTTATAAAATTGTCAAGCGATTTCTATCATTGCTTCATGTTCGCGAAACCGGCGGGAACCATTTTTGCTGATGCTGACGCCATCATTCTCAAGTCTACAAGACGCAAGCAAAAACGGATAAAATGTTGGTTTTACTCTTTCTTTTGGTAAATTTTCTAAATTAAATCAAAAAACTATTCTTTCAGAGGCCTTTTACGAAAGTTTATAGTTTTGAGAGGTAAATAGACGTGTAAAAGTTAACCTCTGATAGGTGCTTATTTGCTGTTCCAGCTCGAAGCCGAAGAGGAAGGGCAAGACTTTCCTTTCCATTTCTTTTCGAAAAAAAGCCTAAAACCTACGAAACTTCGGGAACAGAATAACGAAGCGTCCTATATTGTCGGGGAGAAGAATATTTGATCAAAATAGCGAAATATTTACCACAAATAACTTTGAATTCCCTCTCCATCTTTTCGGTACTCCTTCGGTCACTTCGGAATGAAAAAGAACGAGCCGGAGAGCGTGGTCGAAGATACTCCAAATATGGTTCGGTCACATGACTTTTACCACTTGTTTGTCCATTAACATTGCAGTTCATTTTGAGACTGGAAACGAATGTTATCCATAAATGGAAAATCAGAAATCCACCTGTCATTAAAGGTGGTCAATACTGACGCTTGCGCAGTTGGCTTTGATTCAATCATCTAAAGATTACGTCATGCTGCATCGCATTGTGATCCTTGAGTTGGAATATTCTAGCTTTCGTCTTGCTGTTTGGTTTAAGTTATGTTTTGGTTGACTATTTGGAAGACGTTTATGATGAGTCAATGGTGTCCCATGATGTTGAAGTCACTCGTTTGTTTGTTGGGGTTCCTTGCTCGAAAGATTATGGAAGCAAATTTAAGCGTTGCTTGCCAAAGAAATGCGGAAGATGTGTTATGGATAATTTATTTGACAGAAGTACTTTAGAAGCATTGAGAAACATAGCTAAAAAGGGACTAGCACATGGTGGGTCAAGTGGTGGTGCAAGTGCGCTGGATTTGCATACTGGTGCCTTGAGCAAAGGAGAGAAGTTCATTAATGTTTACAAACTGAAAGAAAAAGTCTTCACAGCAGAGGATTTTGCAGTCTACAGAAAAGCAAAGAATCTAATAAAGAAGAAAATAGCTAATGAGTTTGATGTTCCAGAGTCTGAACTATATCTCACAAAGCCAACATTCTTTTCAAGGATGAATACAAAGCCTGCAGTAACAGATCATGATGAATACTGGCATCCACATATTGATAAAATAACGTACAAATCATTCTATTACACATCGCTTTTATATCTGAGTGATTATGGCACTGATTTCATGGGTGGTAGATTTGTGTTTATTGATAAAAGATCCAATAAAACAGTAGATCCAAAGATGGGACGATTGTCCTTTTTCACATCAGGATCAGAAAATCCACATTTTGTGGAAAAGGTCGTCAGTGGGACAAGATATGCAATAACTGTGTCTTTTACTTGTGACAAAAATGCTGCTATTAAAGATCCAGGTCTTAATAAATAGACGGGTTTCATTATTAATGCTTGCTTTTTATTGACTTGCTTTTACTGGTGGTGTAGCCAGTGGTTCAATGAGCAGTTGCCTCCAAACGTTGCCAAAATGGATATTGTACATGTCCTTAACCTGATAAAGAAAAAGTTGCAGAAAACCCTTTGGCTCTTTGTGGAGGTAATACCCTATTCTTTGAGCAGTAACATGCACTTTTGCTCTGCCAGTTTCGGGCCTCTAGCTACACCACTAGCATTTACAATGTAGTATTAGTTTAGTAAATGACTGCTTTCATACACACATGAGAACAAGATTATGCATCCAATCAATTGAATTTTGTGTTTTTTTGTTTTCTATCTATTATCTAAAATTCTTGTACACTACATGGTACATAGGTGCCAACACAACAGTGATGAAACAAAGAGTTTGTGAGAGCCTCGTTGTAAGTAGAACACACTGAAAATTCTAAGACAAAGCTCTTGAAATCCATGACCAAAAACTGTGGCCAAGACCCCACTTTGCCATACAAATGGGCACTGTTTTTCCAAGTAAAATATCATAAACTCTGATGTCTTGGTCTTGCCAAGCATATCTTTAAACAGACTTTATTACTCTCTAGAAGATTTGCGCCTTGTTGTGGTCTAGGGTGAAGAACTTTTTTGCACATAAAAGAGCCTCGTTACATTCTGAAATAACATTGTGGGTTTAAAGGCTGTGTTACTTAGAAGCTGAAGCCGAAAGCGCATAGAAGACCGAATAGATAGTTAGACAGGGTTCTTGCACTTAGTTTGTTACAATTTCATTTCCTTGTCTTACTATTGCCCTTTTGTACAAAAAAGTCACAAAAGGGGCTCTCTAAGCTCTCTAATCCCCAAAATAACTTTTTCACGAAATTGGATCGAACTGTAACTAGCAAACAATAGACTTTCCTGTGATTGGTGCATTTCGATCCAGAAAACATCAAGCCAGGTCAGCCTCGATTTCGTATCCTCGTGCGGTGGAAATCAAAATGGCGTCCAAAAAACAAGAAGCAGATTCTGGAGAAGAAAGTGATCTTTTAAAGTTCACACCTTTGTAAGTTACTATCGTTGTAATTTATTCCATATATTTAAATTACTTTGATTATTCTAGATGAAAGATCATCAGCTTTACAGCAGGTGAGCGCCTGCTAAATACCAATTTGTTATTGTTAAGAGAAAAATTTAGGCCAGGCGGGCCATTTATAGGGCAAGAAGTCCGGGCTAATGCTAGATGAGAATAGAGAGGAGGAGCAAACGCAATACTCACTCACTGCCCAATCTTGCCAATACTGATCCTTTTATTGCACACCAAAAAAATTTTCATTGTTGCCCTTGATAAGCCACCATTGCAGAGTTGGGCACTTGCACAACAAAGTTTTTCAATAGAACAATACCTAGAGGGCTAACAATAGGATAGAACAGTAGAAAGGGACTCTTGCAAACCCAAGATCTGGTTTGTAAAAGCCACACTCTGCAAACAGGCATGATAAGGCAACCAGATTGGAATTGCTATGCACAAACGGCTATTGTTGTCCCAAACAGTAAGATCTTTTTTCTATTGTTTTAACCAAAATTTTACACCAAAGTTCTTGGATGCACACAACAAAGTTTCCATCCATTGTTCTCTTAGGAAAATAGTCATGTTTGCTATTGTTTTCTGAAAGATTCATGCCAGTGCGCCAAAAATTTTGAAACTCCGCCAGATTTCTCTGGTGTAGGCTACATGGATTCCACCCTGGCTGCCAGGACAAAGAATATGCCGATCAAAATTGACATCAGGAAAGCAGAAGCAATGAAACTATTGTTCTCTATTGACTTTGTCCCAATATGAACAACAGATCCATTGTTTAGTTATCAAAAAACAATTCAGGCTATTTTGATTAAAATGATACATGTCAATAGGCATAACTGAATTTGATAGGTGTAATTGAATAATGTCATCATCTTGTTTTTCACAACAGAGGGTCTGGCCAAGAAGTTGGAAGGTCATGTCATATATTAGAGTTCAAAGGAAAGAAAGTTATGGTAAGAAAACATTATTACCTACTGGACTAAACTCTTTGAATGCTTTACTCAGCTTTTGAATTTGACCCTGAAGGATAACTCATTGTTTTTTAGCTGGATTGTGGTATTCATCCAGGCCATACTGGTTTAGATTCACTGCCATTTATAGATGAAATAGACCCAGCAGAGATAGACTTGCTGTTAATCAGTCAGTAAGTCCATGATTTGATTGCTTTGATTGATTGATTTGATATAATTTGTTTCATATAAAGCTCTGTTCTTACTATAAAAATGCCTCTTTTACAATGACAGGGCCTGGCAAATCCCTATTTTAGATGATCACACTGGGGGTCGTCAGGCTCAAGTTTTCATAAAACTAGGCTTAGCCTACTCTAGTTTATATAGATGTGGAAAAAAGAAAATCTAGATGAACAGCTTTAAACTGAGGGCTGGGGCTGCTTGTATATCTGTTTGCTTGTCAAAATCTTTGGTGAGATATAAAGCTTTGGGTAGTTACTAGTTAGTTATGGTTTACTTTTACTCTAAGACCCTCATAGCTCTTGGTAAAAAACCTGCCACAAAGCTTTTTTGCCATGAAAAATTCAAAATTGCACAAAGCCACAGTGATTTAAATCTCAATGCAATGAGAGCTTCAAGCTGGCTGTCTACCTTTCCTTTTGCCTCAATGGTTTTACCTGAGTGGGTTTGATTATTATTTCTCTTAGATCATTTGATTTGATTTTACTTTATTCAGCTTGTTTTGATTTGATTTTGTGTTTTCCTCTTGATTCTAGTTTTCATTTGGATCACTGTGGAGCACTACCATGGTTTTTAGAAAAGGTAGAAAATTCTGTTAATGTTATTCTTTTGTTTCGTTTTAACATTATTTGTCGTTATCATGAATAGCCAAAATGCAGCAAAAGTGATTCAATCTTAAGTGCCATTTTTATCATTTGTCTCTTTCTTGTGTGCAATTAAATAGTTCTAACTTATTTGTCCTCCTAAAAGGTTTGTCCTTGGTCTGAAAGGCCATAATCTGAAAAAATATGGAAATAACTGAGAGTGTATTTGTGAAAATTCCACAATGGACAATTACTAAAAGATTTTTTTTGAGGTGTTTGACCATAATGCGTTGCATAGCGTTGTGAATATAATGACTTGGTGCCCCTAATCAAAATTCATTTTTATTCGTGGCTGCCATGGCTCATTGGGGTTGTGCTTGGGCTCTCATGCATGAGGTCCCAGGTTCAAGCCCTGGAAGAGCCATTGGTGGACGTCAGGAAGGTCATCTGGTCCATAAAAATCTGGCAACTGGCATCTGCTCTAGCAAAAATCCCAAGCAATTGGGTACCATCTTAGCCCCTGAAAAGGGGAGTGTGTGATGTAAAACCACATCATCATCATAGCTGCTTATTAAGTCTTATGAAATGATATTTTCTTTGCTACTTCTATTACAGACTCATTTCAAAGGAAGAGTATTTATGACCCATGCAACAAAGGCAATATACAGGTACTCTTTTAGTCAATTGAACATGTATTTTATGGAAACAATAAGAAATGTACTAAAACTTTTAAAAGTACCGATGAAGCAAAAACAAAACATGTGACAAGTTTTAGTATATTCCTTGTTGTCTATATGTTATATTTATATACTTAGGAAACTTGCTGCCATATTATTTATATTATGTAATTTTTAATAATATACTGAAAGTTAAAAAAGAGAACCAAGATAGTCTAACTTGTGCATGATTTATCCCTAGGCAAGGTCAGGATATTAACCATGAAATTGCTTCTATAAGTTTATGTTGTGGTTTGGTCCCTCGATGGAAACTGAACCTCGTTACTTCGTCACTGTGCTTAGGACCAACGTATGAAAGACTTATGATACCCTGATAATAAAAAGCAATAATTTCAGTTCTTTTTTAATCGACTGGTGAAACCTCTCTGCTAAAAGAATCATCAATGTGTGGACAACGAAATTATACTGTTGTTTTGTTATAATATACCTGAAAACTTTCAAGAAGCATGAATGAAAATGGGCTTAAGTGGCTAGATTTAGTTAGACTATATAGGTTCTCTTATTTTCTCCTAATATAATGAAGAGTAACAAAAGGCTTTACCTGTGCTGGAAACCAAAGAAACAAATGCTTATTAGCCAAGTATTGTTGCTGCTACTGTCAGTAAGATTCGAGTATAACATACTAAGTTTATCTAATAATTGAACTATTTTATCTCTTGATTCAACTGAAACTCATATTACTCTTATTTCTTCAGATGGCTTCTTTCTGATTATATCAAAGTCAGGTAAGATTTCTTTGCGTCCTTTTCTCCTATAAATCGGTTTTTGAGAGTCAGTTATCCTTCAACTCGCCGTTATAGAGAAATGGGTTTCCTTGCGTATTCTATGACCCATAGATCTGTCACAATCTGTCACAGTTGTCAACTAATCATAGAAGTAGAACATGCCCAGCTTTCTTGAATTGTGTGCTGACCAGTTGCCGTCAAAAAAGAAAGAGTTTCCCACTAGTTGCCATAGCGATAATGTCGACAGGTTAGCTGCGACGAATAAGTTCCGAAACATCGCCGATTGTCAGTCGGAAACTAGCTCTGACTATGTGCAATGTTGACATAAGTCTAGCGTTAGTTGTGTGAATTTTGACTGAACCAAACCCTAAAGATTCATTTGAACCTGGAAAGTCAAAGTTGAATTAAAAATTTGTTTAACTCGATGTAAACCCAAGCTGATCTGTATCAACTCTCACTGCGGGTAATTTCTTTTGCAGTACAGTGGAGGTGTGCAGTACAGTGGAGGGATTTCATCAGTACAGTGGGGATTTCATCAGTACAGTGGAAGGATATCAACAGTACAGTGGAGGATTGAATACAGTGGAGACATATCATTCATATCATTAGTACAGTACATTCACTACTGAATATCTTCCGCCGTTCTGATGATATCCCTCCGCGGTACTGAAAATATCTTTCCACAATACTGAATAGCCTCCACTGTACTGCACACCTTCCACTGTACTACACATACATAAATCAGGGTGACTCTGTCTACAAGAAAACTAATGTATCTGACATAAAACATATTTCATCTTTCTTCCACAGCAATATATCTGCCGAGCATATGCTGTATTCAGAAAGAGATCTCGAGAAGAGTATGGATAAGATTGAAACTGTACATTTTCACCAAGAAAAGGAAGTTGGTGGTGTGAAATTTTGGTGTTATAATGCAGGCCATGTGCTCGGTGCTGCCATGTTTATGATGGAGATTGCTGGTGTTAAGGTCAGTGAAGTCATACCATCTCTGTATTCTCCTAAAGTTCTTTTATCTTAATAACTTGAACACTTTTCAGTTTTGTGCCATTATAAATTGGCGCAGTTTTTGCTTGTCGCTATACTTTATGTTGCTAATTATACACCATTCACATCATTTTCTATACCTATAACTTGGCATTTCGTAAACCAGGCTTGTGGCGATTTGTTGGAATTTATTAATCTTAATTGGGCTGCTGACATAAGCGCTCTGGATACTAGTTGGCAATTGAATTAGTTCCTTTCTGACGGCAACCAGTCGGCGCACAGTACCAGAAAGTTTTACATGTTCTGCTTCTGCAATTAGCCGACCACTGACTCCGTTCAGTCACAGTCAACCTGGCCGCTCTTGCGACCGTGATCAATAGTTTCCTAAAAGTTTTGACTAGTTGTCAGCATAAGTTATCAGTTGCAACTAGTTAGTGTTGGTTCTGTCGTATCGTAGAAGGTCAACATAAGCCTGGCTGTAGGAAATTTTTGGCTACAAGCATGTGTATGGGTAATTATTGAATACTCCATAAAGGTAGTGACTTCTACAAGATAATTTCCTTGTTTTCTTGTAGATTTTGTATACTGGTGACTTTTCAAGGCAAGAAGATCGACATTTAATGGCAGCAGAGATACCAAACGTAGCCCCAGATGTTCTTATTATGGTAGGAATCTCTAGGAAATTTTTCATCTCTTGTTTATTAGTCTCTTAACTGTTTCGTTGCCCCTGTGAAGATTTTCCGCTGGACTGATTTTTCCACGCTCGGCGGAGCGGCTATTGTATTTGCATTGTTTATTTCTAAGGCCTTGGCCAAACGATCAAATATTTGTTGTTTGCTTATCAAGCTATATTTGAACGTTTTGTCACGTCAAAAACATTGTTCTTGAAGCAGAATTCGCTTCATTGCTTGTTTGATGCAAGCAAAAATGTTTAACGAGCACTATTTTGTGATGGGGCTAACGGTAAAATGTTTTGCCCAACAAGCAAATTTCAAATGTTTCACAAACAATGTTTGATCCTTTGGTCAGGGCTTAGCATTCGTCACGTCTAACCGCTTCGCTACGCACATTTCAATGTCGGATCGATTTCAATTTTTTGCCG
>JACTAT010000927.1:0-12710 GCA_014526335.1 Chrysaora quinquecirrha | reverse complement strand
TTGCTAAGTAATTTAATTCCAACTGGTGTAGCAGTTGTATCGAGGCTGAATATTAAATACTCGGACGAGGAAAACAGTTGGCGTATACCAATGGAAGAGAGAGTGGTAGACTATTTGGAGACGTTTCTTGTGTCGCTCAGTCAAAAAGATCTTCTTTCCTTTGTTCGATTTGTTTCTGGGTGTGAGGTTTTACCTCCATCAATCTTGGTAGAATTTAACGGCGAGTCGAATGAAGAAATGATGGCACCTTCTGCTCACACGTGCTCAGTGACGCTTCATATTTCTCGCTACTTCCTGACATATCAAAGTCTTGAAGCAGTTTTCAAAAATCTTCTTTCAAATACGGCTCTGTGGTCAGTCTTTGATGTAATCTAAAGGTTATGGGATTCATTTATTCAGTTATCGAGAAAGTGACTCCGATATGATCGAGAAAGGGATTACTGTATTCTTTTTATATATTTGAGCTAGAGACTCTTCAAAAAACTTTTATCCACTTAGAAGGTCTCAAATATTAAATGCTAAACAAGATCATTGCCTTTTCTGTTATGTTGTTACTAAGTTTTGTTGTATACATTTATTAACGTTTATGATTGCTGACTTTCTGCATGTTGGATGCATAATAACAAGTTTTTCTAGTATATCGGTTAAAAAACATAACATGATAAAAATGCCTCTGTCTATTCTTCCCCTGAAGAAGGACTATTATCAACTCGTATAAATTAGCAAGAAACTGTTGCTATCAATGGTCGCATGACTGTAAAAATTTAAACAGGTATAAGCTCCAAAAAATAATGTAAAAGCACAAATTAAATCGTTGAATCATAAGAAGTGAACAAATGTTTAACGAATACATCTTGACACGTAATTTACAACTCTCCGTGAGATCAATTCCTCACTTTCAGAATTAGCAAGAGCATTTATACTTGTTTGAAGGTTCTCGTATTGTTCATTCGTCAGTGGTCTTGGTATTCGAGGAAGTACAACGGTGATATTGTTTGGCTCAGCAAGATCGTTGGTTCGAAAGAAGCGGCGATCGCTTGGCCAACTCCATTGAGATCACGACGAAATAGATTGTTCATGGCCGTATTGTTGTTATCCGATTGTCCCAGATAAGCTGAATACCATAGCTGTAATGGAGTCCTGTGATGCTCTGTTCTCAATGGGGGGTTATTGTGAGCTCTTGTCCAGTCTGTTAAATCTCTTTGCAGACGAGGTATGAACACATAATGCAAACAATACAAATGTATGTCGTTCTGTAGGCACAGAATATTGTGATCCTCCATGTGGTAGAAAAGTTTATAATATTTGTCTAGAACTTTGGCGTACACATCTCTCCATAGCCTCTCAATTCTTTGATTATGCACAGAAGACCCAGTTAAGGCACTACCACGGTTATCACCATTTAATAAATTCATCAAGCCTCGCACAAAATTGAACTCGGACCCTCCGTCAACGCGAATTCTACTTGGGACGCCAAAATTTCTTAGACCGGTGATGAACACTCGTAGAGCAGATATGGCTGTATTATCACTGGTTACTATCATGTGTGTTATGAGCCTTGAATATCCATCGATTCCATCGTGGATAACGAGATTCCATCTGTAGAGAAAAATGACCATTATAAAACGTAGCTAAACGGTAAAAGTAGCTATCAAGAATGTGTTAAAATGTCAATAACATCGTAATTGATTACCTTATAAGAGCATGGTTAGTATCCATGTGCCATAACGAGTTCGGTGAGGGTACACTGTACTGCCGTCGTCTAATTGCTTGCGCCCAGCGTCTGGCAGTACCTTCCGGATCCACTTCAGCAAGAACACGTCTGCAACGATCTCGCGGTACTATAATTGAAGGTGTTCTTGATCTCAGCAGAGCCAGCATTTCTGCTGCCCCTGAATTTTGATACTGTCTGTTCAAACCTAGAATTATTGCTCTCAGATCATCATCGCTTATGTCCGTAAATCGCTGACGTGGTGCTGTCAGATGATGACGACTTATGTACCGATGCAATGTGTTGTAATGGACACTTCCACCCAATAAACGCTCTGCATTCCTGGCGATATATCTAACTGAAAACCCAATATTTAAAAAGTGTGCCAGTCGGTTTCTGTCTATATCATAAAAGTCCTCGCCGAGCAATTGCATGGCTATGTGCTTGCTGCGTGTTAGCATTTGCATCTTGCAGGTTCTGTTCTTCACCATTGGCATTACTTGCTCCAGCACTGATTTCATTTAACTTTGCTTTAACCGTGTCTAACATAAGCTCTATATGCTGGAAGTCATTCAGAAAACTGGGTTTATCAGAAAAAGTGGGTTTTTCCAGAAAAAGTGGGCGTTTCAGTAGAAAAACCCAGTTTATCTGAGAAAAAGTGGGTTTTTCTGTCTATGGTGACATCCGCTTGCCATACTTTGTATTGTTGTACTGCTTCACTTTTCCTTTTCGATTTTGAAACTGGTCAACAAGCGATCCTGGTTGCCCTTTTTTGTGTTCTTCTGTTACTGCAGATAACTCCTCTGCTGTTGCTGGCAGTAACAGATCCCTGAATCCTTAAACATATCCTTTGTAAGAAATATGATATATACCATAAAGTATTAAGAAAATAAATAATTTAGCTTTTTGGACAAATAACTTTGCACACTTACCGTAAGTTGGCACAACAGGAATCCGTCTGACAATTTCTTCGCCCAGTCTGTATTTTGGATAAGAGACTATGAAATCTTCTTCTCCTGTCTTTGATATCATTGTTTTTTGTTGAATGTTTTCATTGAAATGTAAAGTTGCAATTGCATGTCTAAAAAAGGTGGTATTTTCACCCATTATTCTGTGTTAGGTCTACATTGAACTCACTAGCTCTTAGCTTTACCAACTCTGCAGTTATTTTGCCATTCCTAGATGCGCGATCATTTTAAAGCATGTCTTCTTGTTGCTTGTCTGGTTTAAAAGGTCTTCTTCGTGAACCAGTAAGAGTATTTTCACCCATTAATT
Source organism: Chrysaora quinquecirrha (assembly GCA_014526335.1). Taxonomy (NCBI): domain Eukaryota; kingdom Metazoa; phylum Cnidaria; class Scyphozoa; order Semaeostomeae; family Pelagiidae; genus Chrysaora; species Chrysaora quinquecirrha. The sequence continues at coordinate 9,724 of JACTAT010000927.1, read as the reverse complement.
ATTCTGTTGATATTGATAGAATGTACTCCAAATACATACACCCTTTAGGAAATGAAAAGTTGAAAAGTGTTTTTCAGCAGCTGTCGAAATCAAATAGCTTTATTAATTCTCCTTTTTTATAACCAAACAACAATAAATACACGAGAAAACTGCAGATTTTTGTTTCCACTAATGTACACACATTTTTACTTGCAGACTTATAGCGTTTACATTCATAGATTGCATCTCTTTTGTTCCAGGTGTTAATTTGAGAATTGTATGAAAGTGCAGTATGATATTAAGTGAAAGCATCTTACCTAACATTGGTGCCCATCCAAGAAAAAAGCAACATTTTTGGATGCCATTGATTCAATGTGGAATGAAAGCTCTTCAAGCAACTGCTTTGATCATTGGATGAAAGCATTTTTACTGCTTTACACAATTTGCTGTCAGATATAACTGCTTTCAGCTTGTCAAATGGCTCTGTACCTGTAAACATGAGACAATGATATTTTTTCATTGAAAATTTGAAATAAGTGAAAAAGTGCACACAACACAAGGAAAGCAACCAAAACTTTGGACAATACCTACTTTAATCCAGTTTCTGCGTTCAGCAATTGGTTCATGCACACATTTTGGGAAAAGTGAATTTTCGTGATTGTTGTGCTTGTTTGCAATATGATTGAGAAAAGATTTCCATTTTGCCAAAATAAGATCTCCAAATCCTGCTTTAGTGGATGTTGCGCACCAGTATAAATGATTTTGAATACCTTTGATCCACAGCAAAAGTTGATCCTCTTGGTGATAGACTGCCAGAGATCAAAATAATGCTTGGTAAGTTGCTGATGCTATTATGCCTGTCTGATATAAAAGTTGGCAGAGTCACAGAAAACAATTGCAAAAAATTAAAGGCACGTTTGACTCTTTCCAGCTCCATCTGAGTACTCCCTTTGGTCTCATTTGCCTGTACAAATGAAAAGTTTTTTTAATAAATGTGAAAATGGGTATCGCACCCTAGGTTACAGTATGGTGCCCTGCTGAAAGGACTTTAATATTGGGCAAAACAACAGCCATTGCTGAAAATGTAAGATAAGTTGAAGAAAATTTTGTGTCATAAAATATCTTGGAGAAAGTGCTGTGGCACTTTTGCTCCTCTTTTTTAGTACATTATATTGTAAACTAACAAAAAGTTTCTAGGTTGAAATTGCTCTGGAAGTTGCGTTTTTTACAACCAAGTCAAGGGAAGAAGTGAAAACAAAGTGACAAAGTAAAAAGTATCTTGTTTGTATGAAATATTAGGTCCATGGCCCTTTATTTTGAACGTAGGATACTTGCAGTGCAGTGCAAGCACCATATTTGGCACAGTGGCCCATGGAATCAAAACAACCATCACCACACCATATCAAGTCATCCCTTTTGCAAGCACATTCATCATCAGATCTAAGCCATAAGTCTCCCAGTGTCTGAGAACTGCTGGAAAAAGAAATTTCTTTTGGTGATAGTAGTAGGTTCTGGCCGTATATGCTGATAATCCCATATGCCGAAAAACAAGAAGCAATTTGCCGAAAAACAAGAAGCAATTCATATAAAGTATACCCGTTTTATTGTCTTTAGTTCTTATTGTGCAAAATCACTTCAAATTCTGTCTCATTTTTTAGGATTAGCTAAGTTATGACAAACAAAAGCATTCCAGTATACAAATGGGCTATAAATATCTGTAAGCCTTAGTGTGGCAGTTACCTCCTCCCAGTACGGTATGGCTTTTTAAAATATATTACATTGCTGCGGCTGTGTCTAAAATATTATGTAACTTTCTATAGCTATTCTTGTTAATTCTTTTTATGTTGACAAGCTGTAAGATGTTTTCTTTGAAAAGGAGCGTTTCTTGGAACATTGACATTCGTCTGCACCTACACCTTGATAATGGATGCTTTTCTTCGTTTTTATTATTGCATTTATACAACAATGACTGCCAAATGTAGTTGCAACGCCCTAGATTTATTGTACTAGTCACAGATTTTTTTCTTCAACTTGGCATATTGAAGAGAAAAATCTCCCCTCCCCCCTCAAACAATGTTGAAACTATTGAAGATTCTGTTAGCGGTCGTGTGCAGCTGGAATTGACAGGATATTACACCCCTACACAACATTGTTCGAGGGGGAGGAGGGGGGAGGTGATGCGATAGCAGACAGCCGAATTCGATTTCAGCACAGGCGTTCCAACACTTTTGGCAGCCATTGTCTTTTCACTTTCTTGTACATTACGTGATTTGCGCACATAGATTGGCGCTATTCTAGGGTTTTGGGGGGTGCTGAATTCACTGGTAACATTTTTGAGACTGTAGGTTGGATGGATGACGTCATAATTAGCCAATGGTCCCATTTATAAAGTTCTCTGGTTTTCTTGTATTAAAAGCTAGATAAAACAGTGAACTTGATGTTTCTGAACGTATTTCAATCTCATGCAGTATTCAAGCGTGTCTTTTCAACATAATGCACAAATATCGGCGTAGTAACTTACTTAAAACATAAGAAATACAGCTTGAATCGAGAAAGAGCACGCAACATGAAAACGAGGCTACCGACATCCGTTGTAAGAACAAGCGCCTTAATTCTTTCACCAGTATCCATATAAGGAATAATTTGTTTTCTGTGTAACGCGCTACTATTATGACGTATAATGATAAGCTGGAGTTGCAGTACTTTAGTCAACAAGAAGTCAACGACGATAAACAGCCATGGTTTTCAAAGGGAAAATAAATGCTAAGAAGAGAGCTTAAATATTCTATCTGAGAACGAGCGGCAAACTGTCGTTCAGGAAAATTAGCAAATTATGCAAAGTGCCGATATCAAGTGTGCTAAGAATATGTAACGAGGATATAAATGAAACGAAGGAGCATAGGAAGAAGACGGGTCGGCCGCGTTCATTCACCGAGAGGATCGATGTAGATTTCTGAGAACACTTCGCAGTATGCGAGAGTTGAATCCTAATGTAACTGTGCTGGAAGTAGCAAAAGAGGCGCAGATCAACCATGTTAGTTACAGAACATTGGCACGAGCGTTGAACGATGCAAACTTTATATACTGACCGCAAGAAGAAAGGGTATGCTTTCAAAAGAGGACAGAAAAAAGAGGCAACAGTTCGCTAAACAATCTCTGAAGACATACAATGTGTCATTTTGGACGGATGATGTCCTCTTGTATTTAGATGGCGTGTCATTTATATTTAAGACGAATCCATACAAAGAAGCCTTAACTCCTAGAGGAAGAGTTTTGCGACAGAAGAACGAAGGATTGACATTCACGACGAAAGGACGCAAAGATCTGCCGGGAGGAAAACGTTTATTTATTTTGGCCGCAATCTCGCACAGCCTTGAAGTTGTATTGGTTGAGGAGTATAAGCACATGAACGCGGAATTTTTCTCAAAATTCATTCAACAAACATTGGCTAGGAAAGCAATGCCACGTTAAATGCCATTGAAGAATGCAATATGGATTTCTTTCAAATCCCACCAAGGTCACCTGACATAAACCCAATAGAGAAGGTTTTCAACAGCATTAGAACAGAGCTAAGAAAGGAGGCATTACTTAAGAAGATAGAGAAAGAGACATTGGAAGATTTTAGACACCGTGTATTTAAACATATGCATAACTTCGATGTGTTGGTAATTGATAAAACCATAGAGACAATGCCCAAATGACTGCAATTTATCAGTACAAACAAAGGTTACCGTACAAAATACTAAGTACTTATAATAATAGAACAATGCAATGATTAATTTTAAATAATAATATCTCGTTGGCAGCTTAAATTCAATTGTTTTATATGAATCAGTAACTAGATTTATAACCCTTTTGTGAATATGTATAAATCAAAGTATAAATGAATGGATAAAAAGTTAATGAAATATATATAATATGTATGACGCTAGATTCTCCATAACCTAGTTATATGATGCGATGATATGAACGATTTTCCTGTTTCCAATGCTGTCATTAAGAATCAATTTCCAAACAGAGCTTCCATGAAGCATCCTTGAGGGGTAACTAATGTCAGTGTGCTGTTTACTTCAAAGGACAATGCACCATAAGTTAATCATTATGGAATTTCAATAATACCTAGCAATGCGTAGACTCTAAGACAATAAAAATAATTGAATACAGTTGAACGAAGCTGCTGAATGCGAATTGCGATACGAATCCTGACGGTAAACGGTTTCAAGTTCAACATTATTTGTCAACAAAATGCAAGAAAGCTTCACTTGCTCCTTAGAAAGTAATGGAAATAGATGTAGTAGAGAGTACTACATGTCATGATAGCAATTTTTTAGAAATAAATGTATGGACTGCCGCAGAAACAATCGCCGAAGGCTAGCTCAGTCTTTTTTAAATTGAATTTGTTAGTCAAAAGATTATACTGTTTTGGCAAACATTCGTGAATTAAGAGATATGCGCCATAAAACACCACTTTTCATGCTCAGCATTGTAACTGATATATATACAGTTGTTTGATATGAAATGGTGATCGTGACAAAGAAGCCCTGTCAATTTTCTCTTTCGCACCCTCCATTTCCCACACAGCCTCCAACAATTCATTGGATTTTTGGTTCCTTTATTTAGAATGAACTCATACAAAGGCATTAAGCGCTTTGATGACTGGGCTTTGCAAATGCCAGTAGATACACGAGAATGGATGTTATTTTACTATGACGTTTGAAACTTGTAAGTTTGATAATTGCTTCTTCTTCTTCGTAGCTCTGCAATGCTTTGCCTTGGTAGCTTAACCTGTTTTGGGGGCAGGTACATGCTCCAGATGATTTCACTAGTAACAAAGTCAGCATCCTCTTTAATACAATACAGGAACGCAGTATGAGAGCCCAAATGACCAGAGAAATTGAGCACAATCTTGTGCTGATTATAGAAATGAATTTTGACTTTCTTCCACCTCTGCAGCTTACTGAGAAGCACACACATATGAAAATGCACGCCATCTTCCTAGTGGTTCTCCAGTGAGCAAACCCATTGGATAATTCTAGTAGCCGTGATGTCTTCAAAAGCCTTCACAACAGCATCAGCGAATGATTGCCGGTTAAAACTTCAGTGTCTGCTTGACTGTACGTTATGAGATACACTTTCATTACTTCATCTGTAAGAACATTGGATGGATTCTGTGCATTAGCCATGATCTATTTGCTTAAACTCAACAATTGACTTCTCTAACAGAATAGTGACTCTAGAAATTTTAAATTAACCGCCGTTTCATAGCCTCTATCTCATTTCATTAATATAAAACAATTTCGTAGTCAAGAAAACCTTTATATTATAGATAATGAAAAGGATAACAAGAAGCTTCATATTTTCTAATAAAATGAAACAATGTTTCTCTTTATTACATACTATATATTCAACCACACTTTCCAGTGGTCATCTTCAGAGTGAATACAATTTCAACAGTAAAAACCGTTAAAAGCTATTTGAAAACGTTACTATAGTGACATAAACAGGGAACAATTGAAAAGTTCGTTAATTGAATAATTTCAGATCATTAATTGTTCGTTAATTGAATAATTTTTTATGATCATTACCACTGGAAAGCAGTGGTTCTGACGTAATAGTTATTTAGTTTGTGTCCTTTTGAAAGGATTTCAAAGTTGTCAATTGACATTGTTTCATTTTATTAGAAAATATGAAGCTTCTTGTTATCCTTTTCATTATTAAATTGTATGCCCGAATAAATAATTTTAACACAACAAATATTTGCATACCCTTTACACATTAATGAAATGTTTTTCCCTACATCTGAATAGATACACTGGAACACATAAATGGCTAAAACTGCCTTATGACATTTTCTTCAATTCAACTCTACTGTGTTTTTTCGCATAACAATAACAGATATAGGGCTTTCCCGACATATGTACGATCGAGATGATGTATTTTACTTATATAATTACTCATATCAGAAAATGGTAACATATGTTACATTTATTTTCATTTTCTACCCGGAGGAACGTTGAAATTGGCGCAAAAATTAATGAAATTGCCAATTATGACGTCAAATAGACGATTTTCGGATCGTAACTATCAGAAAACCTCCTCCCCTCAAACAATGTTGAAACTATTGAAGATTCTGTTAGCAGTCTTGCGCAGCTGGCTTGGCAGGATATTACACCCTAGACAACATTGTTCGAGGGGAGAAGGGAGGTGATGCGAGAGCAGACAGCCGAATTCAATTTTAGCACAGGCGTTCCAACACCTTTAGGCCATTTAAGTTCAATTACAAAAAATATAAAATAGCCTACGATACTGCAGTGCTGATGGGTTGTTATTTTGACGACAGTGTGCTCTCTGGCAGGCAAAAAAAAGGCTCCAGGTAATATTGCTAGGTTTGATGTATTTTAATGTGTATTCCTGGAAACAAACATCATCTGATCGCAGAAAGACTGAAACCCAAGGTCCATGGAAAAAATATTAATTTTGGTTTTGTTTGAAATGAAATGTCGTGCTTTTTCAGTTACATTTCTAGGACCATTACTGACGTTTCTGTCTCCCATCCTTTAAGCCCTAATAAGACAGAATAGTTTTCTGTGAAACGAATATCATCTTGATTCCTGAAATGATAATATTTATTCACAAAGTTTCCCAAAGCCAAACATTATTTTGACACAAATTGAAAGTGTAACTTCAGGAGAATGTAACATTCTCAGGGGCTGTTTACATGAACCTCGACTGAACGGACTGGCCTGTGTAAATGGGCTAGCTCAGCAAGCTAAGCTGGCATTTGCAAACAAATACATGAAGAATGCTAGCCCAGTCTGCAAACTCTTTTGCTATAGTTTTTGATTGAACTTTCTTAATTTCACAAAAACAAAACATTATCGACTTCTTATTTCAAGGCCATGTGAATTTTGGTAAATTTTTGCATTCAACCGCATATTTAGTTTGTTTTCATAAAGGGCTTGCATTAAAACAAACAAAATATCTTTTAAGTTATGACTTTGCTGGCTCTCCTTCGTTTTTACTCTCTTGATTTAAGAGCATTTTGAGGTTGCTATTTAAAATTTACAGCCATTTACCAATTTAGAAGCAGCCAGGGAAGCCGAAAACAGGTTGACACTTGGATCCTATGCAAAAACTTTCATCTCTGATAACCAGGAGCCTGCTCCATGTAATCGGCCCCTAAAGGGGATATCCCTTTCAAGTTTTTATGAATATAGACATTTGTTTACTTGTACTCTGCTTTGCTTTTCAACAAAATCTATTGACATATCATGGAATAAATAATCAACTCTGTTGTCTTCTAGTGAATCTTTGTAGTTCTAAAGGGAGATGATAAATAATCAGATAGAATAGCACACTACTAAATTACTTGATTGGATGCCTAAGAAAAATTACCTGGTACTTACTAAAAGTACTTCCTTCATCTGTGGACACAACATTTAGTCTACAAGATGATTTCTCATCCGAGTTGATGGGGTCAGTAAGAAATGTTCTTTGTTTAGTTTTGGAATTAGTTTAGGTTTCTTACTGTTCACTAACATAGAATAACAAAGTTTTATCATATAGTGGTTGATATGCAAAAGCATAGTCAACTAAGTTGGCCCCATTATTTGTAAGGCATGTCAGGTTACCTATCTTGTCTCCAAATTTGCGTCCATTTAGGATTCTCAAATTCGCGGATCTACATAGATTTATTAGCTGATATCTATGACTATTGGGGTCGCCTTGATCAATCTTTGCAGGAAGTTACCCAAATTAGAAATGCTTGTTTCATCAAAATTCGAGTGTTTAGAATGTGGTAAATGGTCAGGTAAGCATTTTGTGCCAGCATAAAAGTTGCCTATTATCATAATTTCACCAGTTGAAGAAGAGTAATTAATAATGTTGTCTACTAAATCGTCAAATATGTCATTTGAAAAAACTTAGAATCAAAAGGTGGTATGTATATTTCACCTTTTTTGATATTATTTAAGTATTTGCTAAATACATCTTTATCTATTTCCAACCAGCCCTATTTTTGTTGATTTTTGAAACTTTAATGTGGTTTTGTAGATAAAATTTGCAGTATATTAAGATTCCACCAGAACTTCTTCCAGAGGAGCTTTTATGCATTTTATTAGGTGGTACCTCAATATGGAAAAAATGTGGGACATTTTTGTTATGTGAGCACAACCATGTTTTGGTAAAAATGTTGATATCATTTGTCAGAAGTTGTGATTCAAGATCAAAGATTTTGCATCCATAATTGTTATGTAAACCATGGATGTTAAGATGGCTAATTGTAAAATCCAAGGGGGATCTTATTGTCATTATCTGCTATCAGTGGGGTAGAGTACGAAGCCAGCAAATGGAAGGAAAATGGCTGTTAAGGGGTTGATTAGAGCGTTTTTTCTTTCATTTTATTAATATATCTATATTTTTAAGGGGATAAAATTTTATTAAAATGAAGTGATTACCAAACTGAGTAAATCTTTTCTCTTGCATGTCCAAAGATTTGATTTCAGTAATAAAAGTTCTAAATTCGACGCAATCCAGATGTTTCTCATCAGATATCATTCTTGAGTTGATACCAGGGTGGTTCATGATTCCAATTAAATTGTTCCAAGGTCTTTCTTTGCATAATTTGACAAGGAAGTCATTAGCAGCCAAGATCTTTTTCTGCTGGTTGTCAGCTCTTCAAAGAATCGCTGAGAAAACCAAATCGGCATTTGGGGATTTCGTTTTAAGTGCTGTTATTGTTGTGTTGAGATATTTCGTGAATTGCTCTTCAGATGCAAATTCTTTATCATTTGTCCCAAGGTGTATCAATATTTTCCTCGCATTTGGAAATTCAATGTTAGCAAGAGTTCTTTGCAAGTTCTGTAGGGTCGCACATCTCACTTTTGTGACAGGGGACAGAAATCTTTTAGATGAAATCTATCTTATATTCGAGTCTCCTATTAATAAACTCTTGTTCGAACAATCTTGTTTCCTTTATTTGCAAATGTTGAGGTTGGTTAGGAGGGTTTGATGAGACAGTTAAGGATTGGACTATTTTGTTGTGCTGTGGGATTGTGAAACTAAGGTTGTGGGTATGTGTTTGCCTGTATTGTTTTAAATTGTAGGATGGTCCAGGTGGAGGGATCGTAGTAGTAGATGCTGATGCTGATGCTGCAACAGATGAATACGATTATTTGTCTGTGGCAGGTGAGAGAATTTATTGTTTACTTGATGGTTTAGGGTGGGTTGGGATGAGATAGGTTGGTGTTGCATAGTGAATGGATCGAGCTGATTTGGGATGGTGTCCTTGTGGAATGATATGGCTTCTTCTATGCTTTAAGAGACACTTTTCAATTTTACTTTCCAACTTGTTGATTTTCTGATTCAGGTCTTCATGTGTCTGGTTGATATGTTCTTTGCATTGATTGCCTATTGATCTTATGTTTGAGGTATTGTCGTTAATGTTTGATTTTAGAGATTAAAATGCTTTTTCCACTTTTTTTTATTATCATTAATCAAATTTACTATTTATTGAGCATGTCATATTTTTCTTCTAGGAAATGCATTTCAATTGACATTTTTTTAATTCAGCAGCAATTGAATCTAGTTTCTGAAGTGAAGATTTAAAGTCATTAATTAGCCTGCGGCAGAGACAAAGACACTTTCAAGAGTGTAGAGTCTGCGAATTAAAGTCCAAAAGCTTGTTCGCTGACTCAGCAAAAGCATAACCTCGATATCACGAGAAGTCGTGCTCAAATAACCCCTG
>JACTAT010000926.1:0-12713 GCA_014526335.1 Chrysaora quinquecirrha | reverse complement strand
AAAAATTGTAATTTCTCGAGAAGACAGGGGGTTTCCTACAAAAATAATGCATAGAATACTGTCTGTCAACCCATGCTGTTTTTTAATGATACCAACGCATGCCGCTAGCCAGCATACTGTTTGAATTTTCAATGGCTTGTTTGCAGAATCACGCGAGACTCCGAAGGGCTACTGCTGTTGTTAAATATAGTAGACCGGTCGCTCAAATCATATCTCGGATATTATTATTATTATTATTTTGTAACAAAGGTATTACACTCTTTTTTTATAAGAACCTGATAATTTTTTCCGAGGCTCGTTGCTCTTATTTTTTGAATAATTTGAGGCTCGAATGTTCTTAATTGGGTTCTTATTTCAACGTTGATATTTCTGCAACTAAATTGTTTCTACGAACAATAAATAACAGCTGGGCACATCTTCTATATATACATTTATTTAGTAATTTCATAGTTTTGTCATGTTAAGATAAAATAAGATAAAATTCCAAAAAAAAAACATTATCTTGTTTCTTATTTTTCATCCGAGGCTGGACATTGTTCTTATTTTTTTGGCAACTCGAGCCTGGTGTTCTTATACATAAGGTGTGTTCTTATAATAAAAAAGACCGCAGGCCAAGAGGGCCGCTAACCTACAAACAAATAACATCAAATTTATTCACTATAAAGTTAAGGTTAAGAATAAAAATAAGATTAATTACTAGTGACTACGGAGAAATACTGATAGATACACTCTTTTTTATAAGAACCAGGAAATTTTGATCGTAGCTGGCTGTTCTTAATTTTTTTCCGTTTTTGAGCCTGAAATGTTCTTCATCTGCTCTTAATTCCTTGGTTACATGGATACCTATATTTTTCAAGGAATGTCTGGGGTGGTAGTAGGTTAGCGTAAAAATGAAGCATTCTTGTCTATTTGTGTTTGTGTTGGCTTAAAATTTACGTTCAGTCTTACTGTCGTACTTTCATATGTAGGGACCCGTCATTATTTATGACCGGGTGGGGGCTGAAGAGAAAATGGTGGGTTAACTGAAAAATATTAATTGCATTGGGTGGGGTAATAAAACTGCCTTCAACATAAAGGTATATTCTATCGCAAAACCAAATTCATTTAAGCAATTAAGCCATCGATATTAAAATTACGCTTCGCGAAATGTCCATGCTTTGAGGGAATTAATTGCAGCTATTATCCTATTACCAAAAAAGTGCGAGGGTAGGGTTATTTTTCTGCTTTCCAGTTATGGGGTAAATAAAATTTTAGACCAAAAATTGGTGGTGTAAAATTTTCTTGATGGTACAAAATACTTTCTCTTCGGCCCCTTAGCTGATATTCTTGGTGCTTTCGAAAAGGCCTTAAAATCTGGCCAAAATCCAGGCTCGTGTTCTTATAAAATTGTTCTTATAAAAAAATAGTGTAATAAGCTACTGTAATCTTCATAGTATTAATAATGTTCAAAAGAAAAATAATAATACGTGAGCTAATTTTCCCAAATATGTAAATATAAAACTAGTTGACATTCAATTTCTAAACGTTTCGCTTTCGCTTTATCAGTACTTTGCTTACCAACTTAAGTGAGCTTAAATTTTTCACATAATCTTTAATCTTTTGGGAAAAAAAAATTGTTTGAAGTCAGTTTATTTTTTGCTCGTTTTGCAATTCTTTGTTATTCCTCTGATAAACGCCGCCCTCTATAAAACGCCACACTGAAAAGTTTGATTTTAGAATAAACACGCTTCTAAGGGCAAATGCGGTATTCTTAAGGCAAAAAGTGCAAAGTTAAAATAACGTAACTAAAGCAACTTTTGCTACTAAATGGTGTCTATAAGAGGTCCAACAATAAGAAACTTGTTGAATTGCCCGAGCGAAGTTTCTTATAAGAAAACTGTTTGTAAATTACTTACAATTGGGAAAAAAGTTCCAATTTTCAAATATAGCTCTTCTTTCGTTCAAAAATTTGGCATAACATAAGGAAATGCATCTCGCCCCCCAGTATTATATTATTAAAAGTATTCCAGTATTTGCAATATCTTTCAGATGTTACTATAAGAGGAGGAGGTGCTTGTAGGGCGTGTAATTTTCCACCTTCACTCTATTTAGGCCTATATGCTCCTTGCACAGAAAGGGTGAATTTTAGTGTCCAAACGACATTTGTAGCATTTCAGGAAAAATTCAAAGTCCTTTTAGAAGGTGAGTCTTTCAGGCAATCTTTGATGTTTAGACTATTGTCGTGACATATACATCGTATCGAACCATCCGAGATAATTTTTCATTTTCAGAAAATATGTCATTCAGGTAATCTTGGACAAAATATTTGGAAAAAGGCCTCTTAAAAAAGGAATCTTGCTTATTCAAGGGATCCTATTCTACAGTAATTCCGAAACTCTCTTAACCATAATATACAGGGTGTTCCAAAAAAAGGAACCCGGTAAAGAAACCATAATCGAGCCGTAAAAATTTAATTTTCGAGCATGAAATTTGGTACGCATATTTTTAAAGGAATGAAATTTCTGCCGACATCGATTTGCTTTACTTCATGAATGACCCTAGAATGAAGCAAAACATTTGACACAATTATTTTTTAGTGAACACAAAGAACGCAAGACAGAGTCAAATGTGTACTTCAAAAAAGTACAACTCACGATAAACAATTTTTTAAACAATTTTGTCCGTCTAAATCAATTATTTTTCAAACCATTGGTTATATCAATAAACCCTTGCTGTAACTTATTGCAGCAACAGATATCCTCAATTGCATGAAATGCGCATACAATTTGTACACATGCTTTATTTATCATTCAATTTCATTACAGCATATTTTTGTAAAGATAAAATATGAAAACATATCCTTTACTCCCAAAATTGTATGTACACAGTAAGTGTTATGGCAAAATTCTATCGGCCTTGAAGCTACGGTTCGGAAGAAAAAACAATTTCTTAAACGGGTTCCTTTTTTCGGAACACCCTGTATAAACAGAATATGATATACCCTTAATGCTATAATCCATATTAAAGTATATAGGAATCATTGTTAGCCGTATGGTTACCCGAAGTTACCAGAATGTTCTCAGCACTTTGGCAAGTTTACACTAATAGAACATTCTAGTGCAATCGCTTAGGAGTCAAATTGTGCACTTTATGATACAAGCATGAAATTTGGCACAAGTACAGAGTTTGATGCGCCAAACAAAATTAGAAACAGACCCAACTCAGAAAATGCCCCCGAAAGCTATTTTTAGACTGGGGTACTTGACCCCAATCCCCAAAAACTTTTTTTCTATAACTCGGAAACTATTAACGATACAGAACTGAAAATGAGTACAGTTACATATTTTAATATGCTTAATACAACGAAAAACAGATCCATTCAAAAAAATTCCCCCGAAAACTATTTTAAGACTGGGGTACTTGACCCCAGCCCCAAAAATATTTTTTTCGATAACTTGCAAACTATTTCCGATACGCAACGGAAAATGAGTACAGTTACATATTTGGTATGCTTAATACAACGAAAAGCAGATCCATTCAAAAAATTCCCCGAAAGTTATTTTTAGACTGGGGTACTTGACCCCAGCCCCAAAAGTATTATTTTCTATAACTTGCAAACTATTTCCGATACGCAACTGAAGATGAGTACAGTTACATATTTGGTATGCTTAATACAACGAACAACAGATCCATTCAAAAAAATTCCCCCGAAAGCTATTTTTAGATTGGGGTACTTGACCCCAGCCCCAAAACATTTTTCCTCTATAACTCGGAAACTATTTACAATACAGCACTGAAAATTAGCAAAGTTACATATTTGGTATGCTTAATACAACGAACAACAGATCCATTCAACGAAATTCCCCCAAAGTTATCTTTAGACATGGGTACTCGGGTGTAGCCCTCTATAGGGTTTCCAGCTCAGAAGTTATTACGATTCGAAATTCGTGTGACGTCATCAAAACGCAAAACTGATACCTTGAGTCTTAACCGTTTCGTGCATAAATCTTTCTTTTGATGTGTTCAGTGTTACTTTTAGGATAAAAGCATCATGTTCTCGGTCACGTACGCTAATTTTGTCATTTCAAATCTTAAATTATGAAGAATGCTCGTAATTTCAATTGCGATGCAGCTAGGGTTCGAACTACTATGAATGTTGAAAAGATGCAAAAGATAAAACATTTTCTGCTTACTTTCTCTGAGAATGGTAATATGATTGAGCTAGATAGATCTAAGCACTAAAAAGTGGATCTCAAGGTAATCATATACCAAAAATAGGGGCACTGCTTACAAAAGTTGAACAGGCGCAGTTTGATACGTGGTCACTTGGTTAGGAAGAATGCTAAAAGAAAGAGGGGAACTGCCATTGAGGGTTGAGTTTCATTGCATAGACGAAACTCCATATCATCAATAGGTATGACCATTTCAGTCGACAAGATTGGCGAAAGACAAGAAGAAATTGCGCAGCCACTTGCCAGCTACTTGCGATTTTTCTGAAATGAACTGGAGCGAATCTTAGCGAAGCCAATCGACCGATTCAGTTTTAGTTCAATATTTCGGCAACAAAATTTGTGCCAGAATAGGAGCCACAAGCCAGAAATATCTGTATCTGCGAACTTACCCCATAAATCCTATTTAGCCTTTTTCTTACGTTTTTTTATTATTATCATTCAGTGCTCGTCTCTGCTATTATTGGAGAACTCATTCCACAAAGCCGCACTTACAAAGTTATACATTTGTCAACGTAACAACTTGCGAACTGCGTCTCTCACCTTGAAGCTCTAAAAACGTAATCAAAATTCTTCGCAAAAGTCAATTCAAATAGCTTATCGATTACTGTTATTGTAATCTTGTATAAATCTCTGTATTATGCCTATTAAGACTGATAAAAAGTGGCACACTTCGTACTTTAGCACGAAAGTGAACGGATTTTTCTGTGTCTCGGGTGAACCGTAGTATTTGAATTCCCCTCCAATCCACCACCAAGCCTGGTTTCCAAACTAGCAATATCCGTGCCTATGCCTTCGCCTACTTCTATGCCTTCATCTACACCTTCGCCTGTGCCTATGCCTTGGCCTACAACAATGCCTCCATCTATACACATACACCTGTTCCTGTGCCTTCGCCAATGCCTTTGCCTTCGTCTACACCTGTGCCTATGCCTTCGCCTACACCAATGCCTACATCTACACCTACACCTGTGCCTATGGCTTTGCCTATGCCTTTGCCTTCATCTACACCTGTGCCTGTGCCTATGCCTTAGCCTAGACCTATGCCTTCACCTACACATACACCTGTTCCTGTGCCTTCGCCTATGCCTTTGCCTTCGTCTACACCTGTGCCTATGCCTTCGCCTACACCAATGCCTACATCTACACCTACACATGTGCCTATGGCTTTGCCTATGCCTTTGCCTTCGTCTACACCTGTAGCGATGCCTTCGCCTACACCTATGCCTTCATCTACACCTACACCTGTGCCTATGCCTTCGCCTATGCCTTTGCTACATCTACACCTACGCCGGTGCCCGTGCCTATGCCTTCGCCGATGCCTACACCTATACCTATGCCTTAGCCTAGGCCTATGCCTTCACCTTCACCTACACCTACACTTGTTCCTATGTCTTCGCCTATGCCTTTGCCTTCATCTACACCTGTGCCTATGCCTTCGGCTACAACAATGCCTTCATCTACACATACACCTTTTCCTATGCCTTTGTCTATGCCTTTGCCTTCGTCTACACTTGTGCCTATGCCTTCGCCTACACCAATGCTTACATCTACACCTACACCTGTGCCTATGGCTTTGCCTATGCCTTTGCCTTCGTCTACACCTGTAGCGATTCCTTTGCCTAGACCTATGCCTTCATCTACACCTACACCTGTGCCTATGCCTTCGCCGATGCCTACACCTATACCTATGCTTTAGCCTAGACCTATGCCTTCACCTACACATACACCTGTTTCTGTGCCTTCGCCTATGCCTTTGCCTTCGTCTACACCTGTGCCTATGCCTTCGCCTACACCAATGCCTAAATCTAGATCTACACCTGTGCCTATGCCTATGCCTTCGCCTATGTCTTTGCCTATACCTATACCTGTGCCTTAACCTACACCTGTGCCTTCATCTACACCTACACTTGTTCCTATGTCTTCCCCTATGCCTTTGTCTACAACTTATCGACATAGGTGTCTGCCGTCTTCTCGAACATTTACGGCTACATAATTCAAATTAAAGACCGTCGTCATAAAAAAGTAATTCGCTCTATCTGGCTCAATCATATTACCATTCTCAGAGAAAGTAATTAAAATCGCAATTAAAATTACGAGCATTCTTCGTAATTTAAGGTTTGAAATGCAAAAATTAGCGTACGTGACCAAGAACATGATGCTTTTATCCTAAAAGTAACGCTGAACACATCAAAAGAAATATTTATGCACGAAACGGTTAAGACTCAAAATATCAGTTTTGCGTTTTGATTACGTCACACAAATTTCGAATCGTAATAACTTCTGAGTATTAAGCCAAATCGAATTGGTGTTTTATAATTTTTTGCTCCATTTGAGATGTTCTTTCTGACCATATCTTAAAAACACAAAATTCAAAAGTCAGATTTTCACTGACCGTAACTTTTCTACATCATCGATGACGTCACAACCATTGATTTGCCAGAATGTTCCCAAGTCTTAAAATGACCACCAACCACCAAAGAGTCCAAAGCTACTTTAAAATTTCCGGTTACTCAGTTTGCTAGAATGTTGCCAAAAATGCCCTGTCTAAAATCTTTGGGGGCTGGGGTCAAGTACCCCAGTCTAAAAATAGCTTTCGGGGGAATTTTTTGAATGGGTTTGTTATTCCTTGAATTAAACATATTAAAATATGTAACTGCACTAACTTTCAGCTGCGCATCGCAAATAGTTTCCAAGTTATAGAAGGAAACTCTGTGGGGGCTGGGCCCAAGTACCCCAGTCTAAAAATAGCTTTCGGGGCCATTTGCTGAGTTGGGTCTGTTTCTCATTTTGTTTGGCGCATCAAACTCTGTACTTGTGCCAAATTTCATGCTTGTATCATAAAATGCACAATTCATACCGATTTTGGTGTTTAGCGAACCCACTATTCCGGCGAACAGAAAAGCTTCATAATTTTATAAGGAGAAAGGTGCTTCTAGGGCGTGTTATTTTACACCTTGAGTCTACTAAGGCCTATATGCTACTTGCACAGAAAGTTTTGCATAACCTTCCTAATAAACCTAAGTTAACAATGGTTAACCTAATAAACCTAAGTTAACCTGCCTAAAGAAATAGCTATGGAAAAAACTACGCGGCGAGCCGAAAAGCGGGAAAAAATGAGCGGTAAGAACAGTTAGTACCAAGGAAAATAAGAAGGAAGACACGTGTATAACAATTAAACGAGCAAGAAGTGATAAACAACTAGCGGTCCAACAGAAGGGAAAATAAAAATAACGAAAAAATAAAATATGCTGATAGTACAGAAGACATAAATGATAAAAAAAACGCGAAAATGAAAAGAAGGAAAACTAAAAATCTACAATCCTAATATTAAGCGCAAAACTTAGGCGATAAACTATCCAGTTTAAACTGCCAAAAACCCTCTCTAACTCAAGATTAGCCACACAGTCTATCAATAGTTTGAAACTTAATGTCTTCCATGAAATCATGATGATGACCGGCTTGTTTGAAATGCCTTAAAATTTGTGTATGAGTTAATAATAACGCTCACAAGAGTGCACATGGAACTAAAATATAAGGGTGCAGTACCAATCCCCGCTTTGCACCCCAGAAAAGCCGTCCGCGCCCCTCTTGTATCCATAGGTATAGAGTAAAATGATATAGGTGTGTATTGATGTAATATATGACCCCGTTTTGGGGTTTAGTGTGTTTGTGCTTATATGTTTTTGTAGCCTCGTACTGACTCATCAGCCGATCCCCCATAAAAGCATTTGGGGCCTGGATAAGTATGCTGTGTTTTATTTATAGGTGCCCCATTGTCTCTGCGTCAAGAAACGATGTCAGCGTATGAGGCTTTTTGACAAATGTTGTGTATATATTTGTACATATATATATTTCCATCTATTCATCTTTTGTAGTAACAGATGTGTATTGGAGTAGGGATCATGCGCCGTTATGTGCAAAATTATAATTATGTAATATTAGAAACTAGATACTTACAATTAAGGTAAATTTAGTGTGTGTTATTATACCTCCGATGTTTTTGTTCCTTTTTAGTGCTAGAAAGGGAGGACGGGGCCAAATATCTTTTAAAGAATTGTCTTTTTCAATTAAATGCCAGTTATTTGATAGTATTTTTTAATTTTTATGGTTCTGTTGTCAAAAGGTATAACGAATGGTAGATTTCGTGTAAAGTGCATTTTCATAGCAATTATATTCATGTTTTTTTTTTCGTATGACATGATAATAAAGTGCACAAAAGTGCACATGGAACTAAAATATAAGGGCGTAGTACCAACTCCCGCTTTGCGCCCCCAGAAAAGCCGTCCGCGTCCTCTTGTATCCATAGGTATGAAATGAAATATTATAGGTGTGTATTGACTTCATTGTATTGATTGCATAGCATTTATATTATGTCATGTTTCTGTCAGTTATTTCATCTCCAAAATGCTTAACCAAAAGGCTTGATTTTTGGAGATATGGTTTGTCATTGTTATGTTTCTGTCAGTTATTTCATCTCCAAAATGCTTAACCAAAAGGCTTGATTTTCGGAGATATGGTTTGTCATTGTTATGTTTCTGTCAGTTATTTCATCTCCAAAATGCTTAACCAAAAGGCTTGATTTTCGAAGATATGGTTTGTCATTGTTATGTTCTGTCAGTTATTTCATCTCCAAAATGCTTAACCACAAGGCTTGATTTTCGGAGATATCGTTGGTAATTGTGATGTTTCTGTCAACTATTTCATCTCCAAAATGCTTAACCACAAGGCTTGATTTTCGGAGATATGGTTTGTCATTGTTATGTTTCTGTCAGTTATTTCATCTCCAAAATGCTTAACCAAAAGGCTTGATTTTCGGAGATACGGTTTGTCATTGTAATGTTTCTGTCAGTTATTTCATCTCCAAAATGCTTAACCAAAAGGCTTGATTTTCGAAGATATGGTTTGTCATTGTTATGTTTCTGTCAGTTATTTCATCTCCAAAATGCTTAACCAAAAGGCTTGATTTTCGAAGATATGGTTTGTCATTGTTATGTTTCTGTCAGTTATTTCATCTCCAAAATGCTTAACCAAAAGGCTTGATTTTCGGAGATATGGTTTGTCATTGTTATGTTTCTGTCACTTATCCCATCTCCTCAAAGTTTAAAAGTTCTTCTCCATTATGCTGAGCAGAGATATTTCAGACCGAAAAATTGAAAGGTGCTTTATTTTTCATTTCATATTCATATAGGACGTAACAAAAGTAGGTTCTGAAGCTACATTGTTATCAACACTAAAGCAACTGATATTCACAATAAACATTGAATTCTTATACTGAAGCAAAACAGAGGTCCTTGAGAATATTCTGACTAAATTAAAAATCAATGTTACTTAATAATATCCTGACCAAGTTAAAAATTAATGTTAACAAACGAAAACATAAAACCCTACATTCAAAGCACTGGAACATCGAAAATCAGATCTACATCATGTGCATATCAAAGTAGCGAAGTTAATCACATTTATAATTACATGTTTCTTTAAATACAAAATTGCATTTCAGTTTCATACTTTTCTTCCCAAACAATTTCCTTTTCCCTTCCTTAAGCATGGCTTGCTTTTTTTGTTTGTTGAATTGCTTGAATGTCAGATTCGTCATCTGTGTTGTCAATAAACTCTATGCAAGCATTGTGTTCATTCTGTAGAAATGGAAATCAGAAAGTAAATAACATCAGACACAAAATCCATAAATTGGATGAAGTTTTTAAAATGTTGACCAGTTGAAGTTACTCATCACTGTGAATCATTTGCAATTATCAACAAATTATTATACATAGGTATATCAATTGATAGTGTTGTCCCATTTCAGTATAAATAGAATGAACATAAAAACATAAAATATGTGTTAAAAATATAACATATTTCCAAGTTTTCCTGCTCTTTGGTGTCTATTCACTCATGCAGGCACATACATTAAGTGAATTCAAAAAAACTATTTGGTTTGCTTTCTCAACTAACTGTTCGGCCACACGAAAATGAACCGTGGAGTCAGCAAGATCTGTTTGGAAGGCATGGTTAATGGAAAAAGAAACAGAGGACGACAGTATAAAAGATGGAGAGATAACATCAAAATATGGACAGACCTTGACACAGCCTCCCTGAACACCCTTGTCACAGTAGCGTAGCCAAGGGGGGGCAAGGGGGGGCGGTCGCCCCCCCCCAATAGTTGAAAAGTTCGTGTTTTAGAAAAGTCCATTTCTGCAATAAAATCAGTGTGGGGGGGGGGGAGTAAGAGAAATTCTAACAACCGTTAGAGATATCATCCAAGCCGATCCAACCTGTCAATGATCGAGAACTATGGAAATAGCTATCCCATATTAGTGCGCATTCTGCCGCAGGCAGAGATAGCGATTAATGTTGAGTGCTCAACGTCTCAAACATGTAAGAAAGTTCAATACTGGATTCGTGAAACTTAGGAAAGTTCTAAAACTATCATGAGTAATTTTTTCTCCCCTTTTATATTTTTTATTTGTGTGCTAAATCTGCGTTCATGTGTCATTTTCCGGTACCGTGTATATCTCTGGGTTGAACAACTAACTATTCTCAAGTGTTTTCCGATATGTTCGATAACAAGCACTCCAGCAAACCATAGTCATAGATTTTCGGTTACTTATTCACGTTAGGCCGCAAATGTAAAATGTCGAATAGAATGGCATTTGTGCAATTTTAACAATTTCTTTAATTGCGCATGCGCACAAATACTACATGCCTGCCAAAAAAAATTTTCTAAGCAAGTTGCAACAAAGTTTTGGTACTGAAAACATGAAATATCTAAGAAAGGTTCAATACTGGGCCAAAAAAAACTTCCTTATAAAAAAAAAACGTCTAAAGCAGAAAGCATGACTTTTCCCAAGACCAGTATTGCCGAATATTATACCGTTGGCTATACCTAAAGTGCAAAAAGTATACCCTTGGCTAGACTGCAAATCCAAAGCATTCCTTGTAGCGCAAGTGTATTTTACTTAGCAAATTGTCTGTTGTAAAGTAAACACACATGAAAAGATGACTTGTTAGAAATATTGGAGCAATGATTGCTCCAAATAAGGTTCAGAGCAAGCTTATAAAAGTTTTGCTTTGGTGTGAAGCACCAAGTGATGCAATTGTGTTCGATGAGCAGCAATTTGGTGAGATACAACTCTCTAGTTCAGTTATCATCGTTTTCTATCTTGGTTAACATTGCAGTTTTAAGTAGGGCAGCCATGGTAGTGTCACAGCAAAGGTCGAGGTCTTGATTACACGATTTCTTTTTTATAAGAAACCGCTTTATAAGAAACCCACTAGCAAGATTTCAGGCAAATTACAATAGATTCTTTTGTTCTTTTCTTTCTTAAAACAATAGAAAACAATAGAAACTTTAAGAAACTTTCACTAGGGAGCCTTTAGCTAGGTTTCTTATATAAAAAAACGTGTAGTTGACCTATTACTGAGACCCTGGCTACTGGCGTTAAACCCAATTTCACCCTCATTTTGAAGATAAGTCATCTGAAGTTGAGTCAAATTACAGAAGTGTAAGTGTGAGTTACCTAAAAGTGTAACAAGCAATTCTTGCAGTTACAAAGATGTGCAGTTGTATGTTATATTAACATGGATATCATACGTTGTAATTGTCAAAATAGAGGGATGTAGTTGTGTAGATATATATTTTACGAGACGAGTTTCTCGTGTTACCAGTACACTCTCTACCCTACAATAAATCTGTCTAAATCTTTCGAATATGTTGTATAAAATCTATACAATCTATAAATCTAATTTTGCACTGGGGCTTAATTTTTGAGCCTAGATATTCTTACGGTAAAGACTTTTTTATTATAAAAAGGAGTGTGTAATGAGCGTTCATTGGACTAAAGAGCGTAATTACTGTAGTTTTGACAAGAAGAGACAATGTTATGATTGTGAAAATGCACTTACTTTTTGCACTGCATTAGCAATTATTGCATCTTTTTCTTCTTCATTAAGGAGTTTTGCTATACTCCTATGTATTCCATAGTCATTGCAATATCTTTTCACACTTCTCTCTGAAATTCCTATCCTTCTACCATACGTTGACTCTAAATATTGTGACACAGCCCTGTGTGTCATTCTTCTATGCTCCACAAGCTCACGAATTTCCGTTTCGATATCACGATTAAGAGAAGAAATTACACTCATTTTTAAAACCAAATTCGACTTTCTTTAACTTTCATAGATAAGTTACTGTATACTTACTCTCCAAATCCCAAAGGAAGTGCGCTCAAGTTTTAATGGCATTGTTTCACAACTTGCGTTGGCTAGAAAAAACCCCCAGTATATCTTGCAATAGGCTGTCAAGATGAAAGATGCCGCGCAGTATGAGTGAAAAGATCAAAAAGTGAAGAAAAAGTCAATGGCATATCCAGCTAGCACAAGCACTATTACCAGCATGATAGCAACAGAGTGATAATACGATAATTTAACATTTTTTCATAGATTCACCCCCCTTAGTAAAATCACTTGAACTGAGTTTGATTTTGTTGTTAGAAATCAAAA
>JACTAT010000925.1:0-12715 GCA_014526335.1 Chrysaora quinquecirrha | reverse complement strand
TCCTTAACTACTGAATCTAGTGCTCCTTTCAACCCTGATGAGTGATACAAATGCCTAAAAAAGAAACATTTGGTCATAATTAATGTTTGATGAAAATTCTATTCAGATAATCGACTATGCATGATGAAAATTATCATACATCAGTTCAAAAGGGACAAATGGGAGCGAGGGGCAATTCAAGTCCTTGGAAATCTTGGACACCTTTGGTGGAAATCCAATGGTTTTCAAGGGAATCCATTGGGAATCCTTTCGTTTTAACGGAGATTTTTTGCGCTCAAGTTAATGCTCCTTTAATGGGAGATTGTAGTTAGAGTGAGGGGAGAACTCCCATTAGAGGTGTGGTATATATGTGTCGCCCTGGAGCATGGGCTTTTCGCCGATAGTTTGCCCTATGGATCACGTCTTGTGAAAATTTCTCCAGATTAGTATGCGGTACAAGTTAATTTTTCGGGTAGATGGTGCAGAGTTTATTCCTACGAAACATGTGGGGACATCTATGTAAATTATTCCCTGCTTGTGTGGGTATTTTTCAGAATCATGCACTGGATATCAATAATAGAGGTGAAATGGTGTTTTAGCGCCAGTCACTAGGATCTCAGTAGTAGGTTAACTAATCGAGACCTCGACCCTGGCCGTGACGCTACCGTGGCTGGGCTCGAACCCTGACCACACTGAGCTTCTGACACCACGAGTCAGCCGGATTACACCACGACGCCACAGCACCTTCAGAGACACATGCACTCTATCTAAAAGAGTCACAACCCACCTTGAGAAAATTTTGAGCGGCTTTATGGTTTCCAGACGCCCCTTCTCCCCCAAACACCCAATCAAGGAACTGGAACTTTGACTAGAATTAAGAGGGAAATGAAAGCCCAGGAAAAAGAAGAAACAGGGATAGGACATTAAATGTCTTAAAAACTGCTTGCGGGCGAGACGGATGGCGCAAACTGATAAAAAATATAAAGAAGTGCAAAACAAAAGTGCTTCATCATTACCTGGTATATTCCCCAGGAATATCCTCTGACAAAACAAAACTCCTTTCGAATAACATAAGTTTATCATTTGCCATTCGAACAGCCAGAGCACTAAAAAGACAATTACAAAACTTAAGAAATCACCTTTGTCACTAAAAAATATCAGAAATTCGTCACAATTTGGAAAACTTCTTAAGAAACACATTATTGATGGTTATTAATTTTAGTCATCCAGCTTGAAAAATATTCCAAAAAAATAATAAAAGTTAAAAAAAATGGTTTATATAATAGTAATAGTACTGTGCTTTCATTGATTGTAAAGGCTGAATATTTTGTGTTCTGATTTTTTATATTTTTAGCTTGTGTTAACTAAGCTCTAGTTAACAAGAGTTGATGGTATTCTCTTGCATTTTTTTTACATAAACTTAGATTTGTTTTGTAACTTTATTATAACTTTAATTTAACGGCCCAAGCCTGATAAGCCCTGCTTTTCTTGGGTCACGTAAAACACATTATACTGCTTTAATTTGTATCTTATACATCAATTGTGTGTTTTACAAATGAAATTGAATTGAAAGATAAGAAACGAAACAAGATGTACAGTAAAAACCTGCACACAAGAGCCTAAGTTTTTTTATTAAAGGTTGTTTAGGTTCTTATCGAATGAAGTGTGTATCATATTCAGAGTGGAGGTTCTTAAAAGAGGGTCTGAAGAATCGCACGGAAAACTTAAGCATGGTTAAGGTTTAGTAGCTTTACAGGCCCCTGCTTCTGATGTTCTGAATGCAATGTTTTTTGGAGTCGATGAAAGAGGTGAACCCAAGCACAAGTTGCATTAAAACCCAAGCGAGTGATCCGAGTCTCCTTACTTAAAAACTTTTTGGGATATCAGGCTAAAATAATTCTTATTTATTGCGTAGAAGATATATAGAGGGTGGTAAAGGGTATTTCGGGAAACGTGATTGACCACATTTTCTAACCGGGAAACGTGAAACGCCGTATCTTTTTAATGTGAAACGAGAATGGCAAACATTTTTGTCCCCTTGATTCGTGATCCTGACTCCCCCCCCCCTTTACCACCTTCTATATAATTTCAGGCTGTAGGTCTTTAATAAACGAAGGTTCTTATGTGAAAGTTTTTACTGTATGAAACTAATTGTTCTTTCAAAAAGGTTTTCAAAGAGGGCCTAATGATCTAGTATTAAATTAAAAATGAGTCACAAAAACTCTTCTGTGACTTGTGACTTACTCTTTCTTATCAATGCTCTGAAGTCTTTTGTGGAAATCCAAAGTTGCCTTTTTAAACTGGCTGACAGCATCTGTCATGAATCCTAAAAAATAATATTCAGATCGGTTATAACAACAAGCCTTTGATTTTTGGGGCAACTTTTCAGGACGGGAGGAATCCGTCTCTCATTGTCCAGCAATGATCGCGATATTATAGCGGTGATTATCATTTTCTAATACGGTGTCAGAAACAGCCTTGATAAGATCGTATATGATGGTTAAATTTTGCATAAAATATGCATAGAGTACAACCACTTAATTATAGCCTCGCTACATAAGTCCCATTACTTTCCTTGATGTTGTTGTTTTTTACAATCATTCTGTTGGAGTGACAAATCAAGGGAAGGGAAGGGTAAACAAGAGACTCGTGTAGTGAGTCTAACGTAATTACACTACCGCAAGCCCCTAGCCAAATTTGGCACAACCCAGCTAACTTTATGCAAACCTTTATTCTAAAGATATTTGTCATGAATGATGAATACAAGGATAGATTTTTCCACAAGTGGCATACAACAATTGATGGGATTTGAACCCAGGACTGCATGATCAGAGAGCCAACGACGTTTCCACTGAGCTTTAGAGCTCAATGAAACCGCCGAGTAACTCTCCAAGTCATACAGCCCAAGGCTCTCATCCCATTTTGCTCCACAAGTGGCATACCACAATTGATGGGATTTGAACCCAGGACTGCATGATCAGAGAGCCAACGACATTTCCACTGCGCTATAGAGCTCAATGAAACCGCCGAGCAACTCTCCAAGTCATACAGCCCAAGGCTCTCAACCCATTTTGCTCCACAAGTGGCATACCACAATTGATGGGATTTGAACCCAGGACTGCATGATCAGAGAGCCGACGACATTTCCACTGCGCTATAGAGCTCAATGAAACCGCCGAGTAACTCTCCAAGTCATACAGCCCAAGGCTCTCATCCCATTTAGCTCCACAAGTGGCATACCACAATTGATGGGATTTGAACCCAGGACTGCATGATCAGAGAGCCAACGACATTTCCACTGCGCTATAGAGCTCAATGAAATCGCAGAGTAACTCTCTAAGTCATACAGCCCAAGGCTCTCATCCCATTTTGTTTCACAAGTGGCATACCACAATTGATGGGATTAGAACCCGGGACTGCATGATCAGAGAGCCAACGATGTTTCCAGTGAGCTATAGAGCTCAATGAAATCGCTGAGTAACTCTCCAAGTCAAACAGCCCAAGGCTATCATCCCATTTTGCTCCCATTTTATTCTAAAGATTCTTGAAAGATTCCTTTAATTTAGCAACTCACCAATATCAAAATCCTTTGCTCTGCTTATGTCATTTTTAGTCTTCTCCACTTGTTCTGCCTGCTTCATCAGATTCTCCCCATATCTCCGGATATTGAAAGGCAATAAAATGCTATCTGCCATAGTCAAAGAGAGCTGTAACCATAGTTTAGCGACTGTTTCGTGATATCGAAAATCAGGATCAACAAATCGTTTCATCCAATCGAAATTATCGTGGATGCTGTGATAGACAGGGTACTTATTGACACCAGTGGTTTTCTAGAAAGGTATTGGTATTGTTAGGACAAGTATAGAAAGTTAATTAAAACAAGCTGCTGTTTGAATCAGAGTATCATTTTTTGTCCTAGATCTGACTTGAAGCTTCAGAATTAAACGTATATTTTTGCTTTCCTTGTAGCAGAAGACAACACTTTTTCAGTTACACGTTTATGAAGAACCACCTTATCATGAGCCTACATGCAGAAGGCCGAAAAACTTAAAGAACTTATTCTACTAAAGATAAAATCGCTAAGGAACTTTTCAACTTTGAAAATTTTTGTCTCTGCAAAGAATCAGGAAGAATTAGGCAGGTGGTTCCATTCATTTGCAGTCAGAATTCACAAAAGTTGTATATTACGAACATAGCAAATCTTTCCTTCAGTTGTTTGCTCACATACAAGTGTCTCTATAATAGACAAGACACTAAATGTGCAGTTAAAATTAAGGAACTATGAAGGAACTTTTCGTCTAAAATTTAATCAGAAGAGGTCCAGAAGTAAGAATTTTAAGTACTAGGCCAATACAGTTTCTCTCGTGTAAACGGGGACTAAGACACTGGCAACCTTTGTAAACATTGATTTCAAAAAGAAACACGTACAGAAAAGTACAACGTGCCATAAAGCTCTAACAAACAAAGAATGGCAATCTTTAAAGAGAGAAAAGACAACTAATAAACATGATATACTTGCCGAATTGAACGTGAATCTAAAATCCATAGAAGGTATTCCAAGGTCCCCAAAAATGGCATGTAATCACTTCCTTGCTTGAACAACGAGGCACTGAAAAGATATAAGTAACAGTTAACTTTGATGACAAATCTTGAAATCTTGACACTTCTAAAACTTTGACTCAAAAGTTAAAACAATTCAGAATAACTCGCAAAAATCTCGAGGAACGAAAGTTGCTTAGCAAATTCTGCTTGTCAAACAATGTTTGGTGACGTGCAATAATATGTTTGAAAAACAATGTTTGATCATTTGGTAAGATCCTAAGTAGGGCCGTAGGAAGCAGGGGGGAGCAAATAATTTTTAAAACAATAGTATGACATCATAAAATAATTACGTCATCATATACTTTTCAGTTATTTAGCCCCCTGCCCCCAATCTGAGATTCCTTCGGACGGCCTAGTGCCGCAACATTAAATAAGCAAGAGGAGTTCTTATCAATGTATTAAAAAAGCGTTTTTAGCGCAAAGACATCGAAGACAAATTTTCTTATTGATTTGGCCAAAGATAGTAGACCCAAGAAGGAATATCCTTCATAGAACTACTTCAATATAGAATTTTACCAACAAAGTGAACTTACTCTGGTTCATAAATGTTAACATTTCCTTTCTTTTTCACCCATGTGTCAAAAAGGTTCTTGCTCTTATCATCAGGATCTTTGAACTAAATAACAAAATTTTTAATCTGTTAGCGTATTCATTTTATTCCGGCAAAGTGTATGCGGGGACTTCAAATTCCTAATCCAACAAGAAATTATGCCGTATTAATTTCTTACCGGCATATTTTAAACGGGGACTAGGTTTTTAACATAGACACCACCTAATGCACTGTTTGAGAGTAAAAATAAGACATTATGTTAAGCCGGGGCTATACGTGCGACGTTTCGGCTGAAATGGCGACAGAACATTTTCAGAAATTGTCACCGAGACCCGAAAAACTAAGAGTCGCACGTGTAGCCAGGGACAGATTTTCGAACAAAATGTACTGCGACCTTAGGAAATACGGTCGCAGAATATTGCTTCGGTTGAACTTTTCGCGACATGATGTTGCTTGTCGCCAGTAATGTCGCAGCGTGGAGGCGGTTTTTTGCATTTGCGACGCAACACTTTGCATTGTTTTCGCGCCTTTTACTGGAAATTCCTACGACCCGTCTTCTTATAACGCAAGCTAATTGTCGCAGAACTTCAGTCGCAGCATTGTTGTTGCAGCGTGTAGCCACCTAAGGATTTTTTATGACAGGACACATTCTGGTGTGCCGCGTCGCCATTTCAAGCAAAACGTCGCACAAGTGGCCGCGGTTTTAAACTTCATAATACCAAAAACGTTTCTTGCATTAAAAGCCGCTTACCATTTTGACAATATCATAGAACGTATCACGCAAGTGAGGTGTCGATTTCAATTCAATTGTAAAATTTCCTATGAAAAGAAAATGTAAATTTCAAATCAATTTCATATATTTGGATAACAAAGAAATAAGTTAGTTTCATGTAATTTACATTTCATACCTTCAACAGCGGTATCAATGTTCAAATAGGCAACAGCTCTCTGGGCTAGGAGCTTTGAGTGGTCCTGAAATACAGGAAAATATTGTTTATTTCGCGTTTACCCCCGTAAATTTTTTCGATTCATATCAATCTCGTAGGGCATCAGCAGAAAATCCGGGTGTTACAGGAGATAAAAGGTATACTTTACCTCGACCCATTCTGTGGAGCCAATCAATCCATACTCCTCCGCATCCCAGCTGCAGAGAAGAATTGTGCGACGCGGTTTCCAACCTGAAATGAGCAACCCAAGGTTTTAAAATTAGTCTTACTTACAATAACGAAAATCACAGGAATCAATACGTATGTATGTTGTAGGTTTACCTTTCTTTTTGAGCCAGCCAAAGGCTCTTGCCAACTCAACCATAGTAGCAGTACCGCTAGATGGATCCGCCGCACCAAAAACCCAGGCGTCTCTGTGATTCCCAAGGATGACAAGACGGTCTACAATTAATGAAACATTTGAATAATGATTTGGAGTTAGATGCAGATAAGAAGCCGTGGATACACGTGCGATTCTCCACCTGTTTTGGCGACGCAACAGTCACGGAAATGTCCTGTTCTGAGAAACCTTGAGGTGGCTACATACTGCGACAAAAAGTGCTGCGAAAAAAGTGCTGCAAAAAACAACTTGCGCGGTAAGATGGGTCCTAGACAACTTCCAATGAAAATTTGCGCGGCTGTGTTGCATTGCCATATTCCTGGTTCCACAAGCGAATTTTGTTTCTCCGCTCGCGACGACAATTTTTTAACATAACCAGTCGCCATTTCAAGCTAAAATTGCACTTGCAGCGCGGGTTAAATCAAGAGGGCAATCTTTCTTCGCTTGGCAGACACTGAAGATTATTGGAGGGGGGCAAAGCCATTGTTTGAGCAAAAAGCATTGATTTTTGTATTGTTATCAAAAGCACATTGGCACGTTCGGGTAGGTTCGAGTTGTAGATTTTGGATGAAATTAGCGAAAGGTACTTAATCTGGAAAATATTTTTTTGGAGTATAATTGTATTACTGGTTCCATGTTCCCGCAAGCGACTTGGCAAGTTCGTGTTGTGCGGGAACGGCCATGGATAAAATAGGCCTGAACAGGATCATCTATATTTTAGGTACACCAATGCTTCGCCGTGGCTGGTGTGGCACCTTTAACCTTACCAAAACTTTTATATGGTCCTGCAAACGTTTTGCTAACGTGCCTTAAGACAAGACAATCGACATTTGCGTTGTGCCTAGGGGAGCTCAATGGCAACCCTTCCAGAGAAAGTATACCAAACAGCCTTCTTCCAGTTTACGGGAGATGACTTAACATTGGAGTCAAGTTGTAAATACTACTATACCTGGCTCGATATTTCCTTGCAACGTTCCAACAACGTTGTAAATAAACCTATCTTCTCTATTCACTGAGACTTTCATCTTTACTTTTCTGCAAAAACAAAAATAAGATGCTTCAAACTAATTATTTACAGCAACTTATGTGCATTTCAATCCGCATCTGGGTATAAATTACGTCTAAGTCAATTGTTTTGGTCTGTTTCTGAAGTTTATACTCTGAGGGGTGTCTGAAGTATGTACAGAAATGTTTACACTGTTTCTCGCAATATTGTTTAGAGCCAGGTTCAAGACCTAAAACTTACTTTTTATCTCCAGAGTTAATTCTATACGGCACATTAAGCTTTCCTCTCCAAGATTTGCTTGGAACATCATCACCATCAAGGTGTCTACAAAGAAAAACAACATCTATTGAATATAAAGATAAGCATTACCAAAAGAAGAAAATATAAACAACAATATCACATACATAAAGAAAACAGAAACATGAAAACATTTAAAACATAAACAAACATAAATATATACAAAACATAAACATAAACATAAACATAAACATAAACATAAACATAGAAATAAACAAAGACACAAATCTTAACATAAACATAAACATAGACATAAACATAAACGTAAACATAAACATAAACACAAATATAAACATAAACATAAACATAAACATAAACATAAACAGAGACTCGTGTAGTGAGTCTAACGTAATTACACTACCGCAAGCCCCTAGCCAAATTTGGCACAACCCAGCTAACTTTATGCAAACCTTTATTCTAAAGATATTTGTCATGAAAGATGAATACAAGGATAGATTTTTCCACAAGTGGCATACAACAATTGATGGGATTTGAACCCAGGACTGCATGATCAGAGAGCCAACGACGTTTCCACTGAGCTTTAGAGCTCAATGAAACCGCCGAGTAACTCTCCAAGTCATACAGCCCAAGGCTCTCATCCCATTTTGCTCCACAAGTGGCATACCACAATTGATGGATTTGAACCCAGGACTGCGTGATCAGAGAGCCAACGACATTTCCACTGAGCTATAGAGCTCAATGAAATCGCCGAGTAACTCTCCATGTCATACAGCCCAAGGCTCTCAACCCATTTTGCTCCACAAGTGGCATACCACAATTGATGGGATTCGAACCCAGGACTGCATGATCAGAGAGCCAACGATCCACAAGTGGCATACCACAATTGATGGATTTGAACCCAGGACTGCATGATCAGAGAGCCAACGACGTTTCCACTGAGCTATAGAGCTCAATGAAATCGCCGAGTAACTCTCCAAGTCATACAGCCCAAGGCTCTCATCCCATTTTGAAGAACCACCTTATCATGAGCCTACATGCAGAAGGCCGAAAAACTTAAAGAACTTATTCTACTAAAGATAAAATCGCTAAGGAACTTTTCAACTTTGAAAATTTTTGTCTCTGCAAAGAATCAGGAAGAATTAGGCAGGTGGTTCCATTCATTTGCAGTCAGAATTCACAAAAGTTGTATATTACGAACATAGCAAATCTTTCCTTCAGTTGTTTGCTCACATACAAGTGTCTCTATAATAGACAAGACACTAAATGTGCAGTTAAAATTAAGGAACTATGAAGGAACTTTTCGTCTAAAATTTAATCAGAAGAGGTCCAGAAGTAAGAATTTTAAGTACTAGGCCAATACAGTTTCTCTCGTGTAAACGGGGACTAAGACACTGGCAACCTTTGTAAACATTGATTTCAAAAAAGAAACACGTACAGAAAAAGTACAACGTGCCATAAAGCTCTAACAAACAAAGAATGGCAATCTTTAAAGAGAGAAAAGACAACTAATAAACATGATATACTTGCCGAATTGAACGTGAATCTAAAATCCATAGAAGGTATTCCAAGGTCCCCAAAAAATGGCATGTAATCACTTCCTTGCTTGAACAACGAGGCACTGAAAAGATATAAGTAACAGTTAACTTTGATGACAAATCTTGAAATCTTGACACTTCTAAAACTTTGACTCAAAAGTTAAAACAATTCAGAATAACTCGCAAAAAATCTCGAGGAACGAAAGTTGCTTAGCAAATTCTGCTTGTCAAACAATGTTTGGTGACGTGCAATAATATGTTTGAAAAACAATGTTTGATCATTTGGTAAGATCCTAAGTAGGGCCGTAGGAAGCAGGGGGGAGCAAATAATTTTTAAAACAATAGTATGACATCATAAAATAATTACGTCATCATATACTTTTCAGTTATTTAGCCCCCTGCCCCCAATCTGAGATTCCTTCGGACGGCCTAGTGCCGCAACATTAAATAAGCAAGAGGAGTTCTTATCAATGTATTAATTGAAATGGCGACAGAACATGTTCTAAAATTTTCGCCGCGACCGGAAAACTAAGAGTCGCACGTGTAGCCAGGGGTAGATTATCGAGCAAAAAGTTGTGCGGCCTTATGAAATACGGTCGCAGAACAGTGATTGGTTGAACTTTTCGCAACATATTGCTTGTCACCAATAAGGTCGCACGGTGTAGCCAATTTGTTTGCATTGACGACGCAATACATTGCATTGTTTTCGCGCCTTTTCCTGGAAATTTTCTAGGACTCATTCTTCTTATAATGCAAATGAATTGTCGCAGAACTTCAGTCGCAGCATTTTCGTCTCATCATGTACTAGCCATCCCAAGATTTTCATGACATTCCGTAAATTTTTTCGATTCATATCAATCTCGTAGGGCATCAGCAGAAAATCCGGGTGTTACAGGAGATAAAAGGTATACTTTACCTCGACCCATTCTGTGGAGCCAATCAATCCATACTCCTCCGCATCCCAGCTGCAGAGAAGAATTGTGCGACGCGGTTTCCAACCTGAAATGAGCAACCCAAGGTTTTAAAATTAGTCTTACTTACAATAACGAAAAATCACAGGGAATCAATACGTATGTATGTTGTAGGTTTACCTTTCTTTTTGAGCCAGCCAAAGGCTCTTGCCAACTCAACCATAGTAGCAGTACCGCTAGATGGATCCGCCGCACCAAAAACCCAGGCGTCTCTGTGATTCCCAAGGATGACAAGACGGTCTACAATTAATGAAACATTTGAATAATGATTTGGAGTTAGATGCAGATAAGAAGCCGTGGATACACGTGCGATTCTCCACCTGTTTTGGCGACGCAACAGTCACGGAAATGTCCTGTTCTGAGAAACCTTGAGGTGGCTACATACTGCGACAAAAAGTGCTGCGAAAAAAGTGCTGCAAAAAACAACTTGCGCGGTAAGATGGGTCCTAGACAACTTCCAATGAAAATTTGCGCGGCTGTGTTGCATTGCCATATTCCTGGTTCCACAAGCGAATTTTTGTTTCTCCGCTCGCGACGACAATTTTTTAACATAACCAGTCGCCATTTCAAGCTAAAATTGCACTTGCAGCGCGGGTTAAATCAAGAGGGCAATCTTTCTTCGCTTGGCAGACACTGAAGATTATTGGAGGGGGGCAAAGCCATTGTTTGAGCAAAAAGCATTGATTTTTGTATTGTTATCAAAAGCACATTGGCACGTTCGGGTAGGTTCGAGTTGTAGATTTTGGATGAAATTAGCGAAAGGTACTTAATCTGGAAAATATTTTTTTGGAGTATAATTGTATTACTGGTTCCATGTTCCCGCAAGCGACTTGGCAAGTTCGTGTTGTGCGGGAACGGCCATGGATAAAATAGGCCTGAACAGGATCATCTATATTTTAGGTACACCAATGCTTCGCCGTGGCTGGTGTGGCACCTTTAACCTTACCAAAACTTTTATATGGTCCTGCAAACGTTTTGCTAACGTGCCTTAAGACAAGACAATCGACATTTGCGTTGTGCCTAGGGGAGCTCAATGGCAACCCTTCCAGAGAAAGTATACCAAACAGCCTTCTTCCAGTTTACGGGAGATGACTTAACATTGGAGTCAAGTTGTAAATACTACTATACCTGGCTCGATATTTCCTTGCAACGTTCCAACAACGTTGTAAATAAACCTATCTTCTCTATTCACTGAGACTTTCATCTTTACTTTTCTGCAAAAACAAAAATAAGATGCTTCAAACTAATTATTTACAGCAACTTATGTGCATTTCAATCCGCATCTGGGTATAAATTACGTCTAAGTCAATTGTTTTGGTCTGTTTCTGAAGTTTATACTCTGAGGGGTGTCTGAAGTATGTACAGAAATGTTTAGGTGTCTACAAAGAAAAACAACATCTATTGAATATAAAGATAAGCATTACCAAAAGAAGAAAATATAAACAACAATATCACATACATAAAGAAAACAGAAACATGAAAACATTTAAAACATAAACAAACATAAATATATACAAAACATAAACATAAACATAAACATAAACATAAACATAAACATAGAAATAAACAAAAACACAAATCTTAACATAAA
Source organism: Chrysaora quinquecirrha (assembly GCA_014526335.1). Classification (NCBI taxonomy): domain Eukaryota; kingdom Metazoa; phylum Cnidaria; class Scyphozoa; order Semaeostomeae; family Pelagiidae; genus Chrysaora; species Chrysaora quinquecirrha. The sequence continues at coordinate 897 of JACTAT010000925.1, read as the reverse complement.
CATAAACATAGACATAAACATAAACGTAAACATAAACATAAACACAAATATAAACATAAACATAAACATAAACATAAACATAAACATAAACGTAAATATAAACATAAACATAAACATAAACATAAACATAGAAATAAACAAAGACACAAATCTTAACATAAACATAAACATAAACATAAACGTAAATATAAACATAAACATAAACATAAACGTAAACATAAACATAAACACAAATATAAACATAAACATATCTCCTGATGAGTGGGAAACCACGAAACAGGCTTGTCGAGATGAAGAGTCTAGTCTTTTGAGTCTTGTCTTCTTAGTATATATATACCGCTCTACTTAAATGTATCGAGCACTTTTTCGGTAAACCGAAACACAGACTTCGTAAGAGTTAAAAGTAGGAATTATTGTTCATCATCTTACCAAGAGCTGGGTATCCATTTGATAACGGGTCTCCTCGCATGCGCAGTACGGTTCCTCTTTGAACACCATCTTTCGGTAAATACCAGCTGTCCGGGTACGAACTCCCCATCGGTGCATACTGCTCCGGATCGGAGTATATGATAATGCCTTTTAACTTGTGATCCTCAGCGGCTTTAAGCTGCGAGAAAGAAACGCGTGTCATACATTTATATATCATGTTGTCGAGTTAATTTTTAGTCCAACCACAAAAGTTTCACCGAGCGCGGTCGTCCTCTCCCTCGCCCTCCTTCGATTATTTCCCCTTCCATAATCGCTCTCGCTGTCACTTCTCTTCGTATGAGATGACTAAAGTACTGAAACCTCCTTCTCTTCACTGTTTCTACCATTCGTTCAGGCATACAGCCAAAGATCTCCTATGTCCCGTTCTTAACCCATTCGTTCGTCTTCCTCTCCCCTCCCTCCCTCGCT